>CAUYRH010137068.1:0-24247 GCA_963574655.1 Perodicticus potto | reverse complement strand
AGGAATTGGAGGTTGCTGTGAGCTGTGATGCCACAGCACTCTATGCAGGGTGATAGTTTGAGGCTCTGTCTCAAAAATATATATATATATATATTCTCCAATATGCAGGCCAGCATCACATTAAGAACTATTATTAAAATGACATAACACAAAGTGGTTAAGAATTTAATATTTATTTAGAGTCATTTAGATTTGGTCCTACCATTTGCTAGCACGAAATAACCCTGGGCAAGTCACTTTGTCCCTCTGAACCTCTGTTTTCCTCCCTATCTAATGGGCACAGCAATGTCCCATTACTATTGTAAAGTTCCAGTCAGATAACGCACATGCAAAGAGCTTTGTATGGAGCTAGCGCACCCTAACACTATAGGTTATTATTACCCCAGGGTTGTCATTTAGACCAGTGGAATATTAACTGTGGACCAATCCCTGCCATCTATCTGGATCTCTTCTTTCTACAAAGCATTTCTCATTTAATACCTCGACCATGCCTGGCAGGAGCCCTGCAGTGAAGGTGACACAGATGTTATTATTATCCGTTTTAAAAGGAAGCCAAGGCCCAGGAAAGCTAACGGACCTCACCCAAATAAATAGCAGATAAGGCAAAGAGTGGCACCAAGGGCCCGCCCTGCCCAGTGGCTCTGTGCCCTTCCCCAGGGGTGCCTGCTGGGGCCTTGCCTGCTCTTTGAAACATAAAAGTGACTGAAGGCCCCTACCTACCTCCTCAGGCAGGCCCAGTTTTTTTGGCAGGTCCTGGGACTGTGTGTTCTCTCAGCCACACAGCCAAGCTCTGTGCTCACCATTTTATCTGTCACTTCTCACTCACCTGGCCTCTGGTAACTTCTGTCTGCGCAGCTCCAACACTGAGCTGAAGCAACGTAACCCCCTTCCTTTCCATGCCCACCCCGGCCTCCCCAAACCCCCTTGCCCCTGGGCACGCACACACACACACACACACATGTGCAATGTAACCATCAATTATCTACTCTTCACCTTCTTCTTCAGGCCCCGGCCTCCTTCCAAGTTCCTTCATCCCTTTCTCTCCCTCGCCATTTTTCTGCTCCCATTTCCCAAGAGTCCCCTCGCTTCAGAACGTTCCTTTCCCACTAAAATACTCAAATCCCTCTTTTATTTAGAGGGAGCATTTTGCCATACAACCCATGCCTCAGGGATCATCTGCCTGGGAGCATTCTTAGTGCTCAGCTCAGGAGAAGCCCATCTAACCCGATTCCCAATCGTTTTTTTTTTTATTGTTAGGGATTCATCGAGGGTACACAGAAGCAGGTTACATGGATTGCTTTTGTTAGATAAGAACCCTCTTATATTTGTGTCCCGCCCCCCAAAGGTGAACCTATCCCTTGGCCCCCACACATACCTTCCCTCCTTCCCTTTCTCAGCTCTCCCCGTCTCCCCATCCCCTATGTGTACTAGGACCTTAATTGTCCTCATATCAGAATTGAGTACATAGGATTCTTATTTCTCCATTCTTGAGATGCTTTACTGAGAATAATGTGTCTCCCATTCATCCAGGTTAACACAAAGGATGTGAAGTCTCTGTCTTTTTTAGTGGCTGAGTAGTATCCATGTTATACAAATACCACAGCCTGTTTATCCATTCTTGAGTTGGTGGGCAGGTTCCTAATCTTTTATCTCAGGGCTCGGAAGATTTGCTTTGTTCTCCCAGCACACAATTTGCTTGTTTGTGTTTAATTTAGTTTTCTTTCTGGCATTTAAAACAAATAGATCCATTTCACATATAAGCCTGGCTTCAAAAATGGGAAGATGTGACCACGCAGAGTTTTCACTCAAAAGTGGCCACATGTAGAAGTTGAGTAACGGCTGCCCGCGTAGGCCAGGGAAGGCAGCTCCTCTTCACCGGAATTCACCAGACTGTCCCATGTGTGTGACCTGTCTGGCTCCTGGAGGCTTTTGATTTTGTAATTCCTTTACTGGCAGCAAGATGCAACGGGCAGAGGTTTTACAATGTCAATCTTATTCTTCCCTTCCGTAAGTGGAAAGACCCAGTAGAGACATTCATTTTTCCACTGATGTAAATTATACTACCTCAATTTAGATAGCAGATGCAGTTACAAAGAATTCGGTTTTAAATATATTTTCCACCTCGCTGCAAAAATGTTATATGGCATATTTAAAAATTCGCCCTCCTCACCACTACCACCGGTAAAGGTTTCTTTCATGACAACTAAATTCCCACCATTCAACTGTCTACCATGTGCTTTGAGATTTGAGGATGGTTCCAGAATTATAATTTAATAAGCATAATAACTGTCTTATGAGTAGTTTTCAGCAATGCAACCCCTAGCATATCTGCTTTAATGCTCATTAAAGAAACTGATTTTTAGTTTACTGTATGAAACTCAATGAATATTTTTAAAGGCAGCTCCAGTTCCTCTTAAGCCCTGACACCATTCTTTCCACCTCTCCCCCTTTGCAAATTAGATGACCCTCAATTTCCTCCAGTGGTCCTTGGTCCAGAGCAGAGAGGAACTGGTCCTAATTATGTAAACTTTCTCTCTCATTGCTTACATTGAGCAGCTATCTGATTTGTTTTCACCTGACAGGTTCCAGCCAAGCACCATGTCACAGGGCTGAGCAAAGTGTAGAGCCGTGGTTCTCCAAGTGTGGTTTCCAGACCAGCAACATCAGTATCACTGGGGAACTAGTCAGAAACACAGAATCTCGGCACCACCTCAGACCTCCTGAATTCAAATCCACGTTTTAACAAGATCTGCAAATCGGATGATAAACACATTCAAAATAAAACAAGTTCTTAGGAAAAAGAATTGCAAAGTAAATAAAAGAGGGTGATAAGATAATAACTAGGAGGAGGCTACTTTACATACAGCAGCTATGTAAAATTTTTTGGTCTCAGGATCCAGTAACACTTTTAAAACTGGCCACAAATCGAGACACATCTTTACTCCCAGCATTTTAGGAGGCTGAGGCAGAAGGAATGTTTGAGTCGAGGAGTTTGAGACCTGCCTGGTCAACATAGTGAGGCCCCCTGTCTCCACAAAAAAGTTTTAAAAATTGGCTGGGCATGGTGGCACACGCCTGTTGTCTCAGTTACCTGGGAAGCTGGGGTGGAGGGATCGCTTGAGGCCAGGCTTTCAAGGTCACAGGGTCACAGCCTAGGGTGACATCACTGAACTCCAGTCTGGGCAACAGAGCAAGACCTTGGTGCTAAAAACAAAAAGAGAAAAAGAAAGAAACTGAAACTAATACATTTAAGATATATTTTTAATTCATTTAAAAATAACAAACACATTACACATGTGGTATTACATATTATATGAAATAGTTATATTTTCTAAAACAAAAAGTGAATGAAGGCTCGGCGCCTGTGGCTCAGTGGGCTAAGGCGCCAGCCACATACACCTGAGCTGGCGGGTTCGAATCCAGCCCGGGCCGCCAAACAACAATGCCGGCTGCAACCAAAAAAATGGCTGGGCATTGTGGCGGGTGCCTGTAGTCCCATCTACTTGGGAGGCGGAGGCAGGAGACTCGCTTGAGCCCAGGAATTGGAGGTTGCTGTGAGCTGTGATGCCACTGCACTCTATCCAGGGTGACAGCTTGAGACTCTGTCTCAAAAGAAAAAAAAAAAAGTGAATGAAAATGGCGTAGTTTTACATTTTTGCAAATCTCTTTAATGTCTCCCTTAGTAGAAGACAGTCGGAATATCATATAGGCCTCTGTGTCCAGCACCACGTGTCATGCTGTCTTTGGGAGACTCCACCATACACGTGAGAGAGAAAGAGTGAAAAAGGCAAATATCCTCTTAGTATTGTTATGAAAATGGTTTTGACTTGCATACCTCCTGAGAGGGTTGGGGTTTTGAACCACACTTAGATGGCTGATGGCTACAGTCGCGGGACAGCGAGGTTTCAAAGATAAACAATCAACTATGCCATGACTTCTGAGGTTAAAAACCTTGGGGATTGTGCAGTGAGGGTTTCAATGCGAACTGTGGTCCTGAGTTGGTCCTGAACTAACTGTGGGAGTATGGATGAGTCCCTTGCCATCTCTGAGCCTGTTAGGGGGGTCTCTAACATTGCAGCCCTTACCCCACCTCACTCCCTTACCCCCAACCCTTTCCAGGTCTCTGGGGTTTCAGAGAAACTAACCTTACCTCCCAATAGGGATTTTAGAGCAACTCCCTGTCTTCCCAGCAGAGGGCAATAGAAACCAGCCCTGGCTGGACCACTTCTATCCCCCAGGCCCTTGACCGCGCCAACCCTCACCCCCAGCCAGACACAAGGTTCCCTCGTGATCTGAACAGTTGCCTTGGCACCAGCTGGCACCAGGTATCTCAGGCCACCTGGGCTGTCCCCAGGGAGTGGCTGGGAGCACTGAGAGCCCTTCATATTGAGCCAAACGTGGCCAGGTTGGGATGCTCGGATTCTCCCCAGCCCAGCCTGGGAAGAACAGGGCAGAAGAGCTGGTCTGGGCGAAGACATTCCTTCCTCCCCCCACCCCCCACTGGGCCTTTCGGTGGGAAACCACCCAGGAGCTGTTGACTTCTCACAGGGAAAACCGGGCGGGGTGGCCGGAAGGGAACAAGACGGAGCGCTGCGCCAGCTCCCCAGGGGCTGCCTGCCTGCAGCCCGGGGCTGTGTTTGCATCCGCGCCTGCCAGGGCAGGGGCAGGGGCCGCGGCCACCGGCGACGTCAGCCGCTTTCCCAGAAGAATTCCACTTCCTGCGGCCAGGGGCCGGGCTGTCAGGGGGCGGGGGGTTTGGTTTCGCAGGATGACACCACTCGCTTGCTGCATCTCCTCATTTGCACACTCCGTTGTCATGGAGACGAATAGCATCCTGGCAGCCTTGGCGAGGCTAACTCGCCCCCGGGAAGTGACCCGGGGCACAGCGCACTTAGGAAACCACAGGATCTGGGGTGTTGGATTCTGCCCTGGGGCCACCTTGGTGCGCGATCTCCCTCATTGTGCATGACTATCAAGATTTCAAAGCACTCTTGTCCAGGGCCTTAGAAACAACCCCGAGAAAACCCAAGCCCCCAGAACAGCCCTGAAACAGCACGTGGCAGGCGGAAATGACTTTTCAGTCCTCTGGGGTTTGGTTTTTTTTCTTCTTACCTTTTTTCCCACAGAGCAGTTTCGTAGGAATCTCTTAAGATTCTCCGGCTTCATCCACTCTCAGTGAAAAAATGTTTGTTTTAATTCTCCTTTGCAAGCATTTCTTCAGCACCCAGAACGTGCCAGGCGGAGAGGGAAAGATAAAAACAGTACTAACCAGGATGTATTGAGAGCTTGCAAAGTTGAACAGGCAGGAACTCATTTGGTTTTCACCATAACCTCATGAGGTAAGTGTTATCCTCAGCTTTTTAGAGACGGGGACTCAGAATATCCAGTTATTATGAGACCAGCTAAGAAATAAAATCAGATCTGACACATACAGGAGAGCTCTTAAACTATTACCAGGCAGTCTCGCAAAATATTGATTAACATGGCAGATGTGGCCCTTTTTTCTCTGAAACTGATGCATTTTTACCACACTAAGACCATGCACTTAATCTGTAATTGTGTGTCAATAAATTGAGATTAGGACAAAAATAATTCCAAATAAAAAAATAACATTAATGCAACTAACATTGCCCTCTGTATGCCGGGCACTGTGCTAAACTCTCTGCACACATTTAATGCATCTCTGTGGAGTGGGTTCTATTATATGGTACCCACTTTGCAGATGAGGAAACTGAGGCACAGGGGTGCAGTAACTTGTCCATGTTACACAGCTACTAAATTAATGCTTAGTAATAATTATAATAGTGTCCTGACCCAAAGTAAGCATCTAAAAAATCTGCTCTCAGCTTTAGAGAGAATGGAGAGTGCAGTGTATTCAAACTTCCAGGAAAACGTTACTCTTTTGGATCATTTCCAGCTAGAATTTATTACAATTTGAAAGGAGGCTAGGCTAGGGTTCTTCTTTCCCTCCATGGGGAAAATCTAAACAAATCGTACAAGCAAGATGAGAACATTTTTGTGAAGTGTTTTATAAATTAGAAAGTACTTTCCTATCCAGGATTTAATGTTATCTTCATAAGAATCCTGAGAAATAGTTAGAACCGGTCATCTTATTACCCACTTATAGGTGAACTCCAAGAAGCTTTATGGAGAAGACTTTCTCACTACAAAAGAAAACAAATGGTCTTTAAGGACTCAAAAGCAAACCACCCACAATAGCTAAAAATTTAAAAGAACCCAACTGTTCATCAACAGATGAATGGATAAATTAAATGTAGAATGTATGTACATTGGAAAATTATTTAGCTTTAAAAAGGAATGCAATCCTGAGACACGCTACACCATGGCTGAACCTTGCAGACCTGAGGCTGAGTGAAATAAATCAGGGCAGTACTATATGATTCCACTTATAACTAGAATTGACAAATTTATAGATACAAAAGTAATTTAGAGGTTTTTAGGGGCTGGAGGGGAGGATAAGGAATTCTTTTTTTTTTTTTTTTTTGAGACAGAGTCTCACTATGTCTCCCTGGGTAGAGTGCTGTAGCGTCACAGCTCACAACAACCTCAAACTCTTGGGCTTAAGCGATTCTCTTGTCTCAGCCTCCCAAGAAGCTGGGACTGCAGGCACCTGCCACAACACCCGGCTATTTTTTGTAGCAGTTGTCACTGTTGTTTAGCTGGCCCAGGCCGGGTTGGTATATGTGGCTGACGCTGTAACCAAAGTGCTACGGGAGCCAAGCTGGATAAGGAGTTCTTGTTTGATGGGTATAGAATTTTTATTTAGGATGATGAATAAACTCAGGATATGGATAGTGGTGATGGTTGTACAACCCTCTGAATATACTTAACGCCACTGAGTTGTACACTTAAAATGTATGTTTTGTATTATGTCTGTTTTACCAAAATGAAAAAGAATTAAGGGGAAAAAAGGCAGACCACATAATAATCCTCACTCTTATTCAACTCTTTCCTATAAAAGGAGATTCTTGTGTGTTTTTTAAATGAGGAGCGGCCTTACCCCAAGATCCATGTCTTGGCTTTACCTAGGTTGCTGCCTCCACTTGAAAGTAAGCAAAAACGTCATGCCTTTAAAAATAGCTCACAATTGTGTGTTTTCACTAAACACAGGAGCCAGGTATTCCCCTCAGGTATTCCAAATGAGCAAGATTTAGCTGGTAGGGGAGAAAAGCAGGAGGTGAGTCACTGGTTTGGCAGGTGAGGTCATCACAGGGTGACCGTCTGCATGGAGCAGCCCTCCACCTCCCACGACTCCCTCTTCTCCACTCAGGGCAGCCAGGTCACCAGCTGGCCTAGCTGAAAGTCTAGCTGTTCTGGTGTGAAGTTCAGTGGGAGACATTCCTCTTTATGACTCAGTGACTCAACACCCCGACAGATGGGTTTGTGAAGGCTCCGTAACCAAAGCCAACTCTGAGGTTGAGACCTTGACTGCCAAGCCTCTGTCTTTAAGGAAGAGATGGAAGACATACATCTTTGGGGAGGGAAGAAAAAGAGCTTGTTTTATGTGTGTTGGAATGCTAAAAATCTAAGAAATGATGAAATGGCTCTACTTATCTTGATTATCTTAGGACACTGGTACAAAGAAGGGGACAATAAATATTAATTGAATGATTACTTTGGAGGCATTCAACCACCAGAACAATCTGAAACTATGAGTTAAAAATATATCTTCTTACTTATGTTCCATCACCTCTAGTTTTCTCAAAGGGGCACCAGAATTGGAGCTGGATATATTTCTGAGGAAGACACAAGTTTTATGTGGATAACTATGGTATTGACACAAAAAACAATGATGTCACCTGGGTGCAGTGGCTCACACTGGTAATCCTAGAACTCTGGGAGGATTACTTGAGTTCAGAAGTTTGAGACCAGCCTGAGCAAGAGTGAGACCCTGTTTTAAAATAGAAAAATTAGCCAGGCGTTGTGGCAGGTGCCTAGCTACTCATAGAAGGACCACTTGAACCCAGGAGTTTGGGGTTGCTATAAACTATGATAGATGACGTAGCACTTTAGCCTGGGCAGCAAAGTGAGACTGTCAAAAAAAAAAAAAGAAGAAGAAGAATGTTTATGCAGCTAATGAGGTCATTAACAAGTGATACTGTGAAAAGACTGTTTTTGGACATGTTTGCATACTCATTCAGCAATTGTTAGCAGAAGTACCATACAAATAAGATGAAAGAAAGTGAGAAAGAAAAAGTATTTGTTTTGCCTTTTTCCTGTTTAATCTCTGTACGGTTGAGTCAGTCTGGGATGGTTTAAGGTACATGAGCTTTAGTATTAGACAAGCCTCAAATTAGTCAGCAAGGAAGACTTTGGTTGCAAGAAAGAAAATGGATTCGAATCAGCTAGAGGGAAAAACAATTCCAGCAGGTGTCTCTAGCATAGCTGTATTCAGGTGCCCAAATGATAGTGCTAGGGATCTGGGGTTTTTTATTTTAATCTCTCAGTTCTGCCTTATAGGCCCACAAGATGACAACGAATGTTTCCAGTAGCTCTAAGCTTACACTTTACCAGCCTGATTAGAAAGCAATCTTCCTCCTTAACAAAAATAATCAGGATTAACTCTGACTGCCTGGGCTTGGACAGGTACCCATCCCCAGGTCTGGATGTTAAAACCATCCAAATCTCACAGACTGAGAAAGAGGTAGATGCTGCTCGCAGGATAAAAAGGAATGGTTGCTGGGCAGGCAAAAACAAATGGTGTCACTCCCTGTGCATAAATGTATGCCTGTGGGAGAGAGGGTTTAAAGTTTATGCGCCACTTTGCCAGGTGAGTCAGTCTGGTGTGGTGGAATGTGTGTGCTCTGAACTCAGCACACCTGAGTCAAAACTCCCAGCGCTTCACTCGCTGTGTGGCCTCAGGCAACTCACTTAAAAGTCATTGTGCTAATAAGCACCGTGTTTGGAATGTAAGATATGTGCTAGGTGTTGCCTATGCTATTTCATTTACTCCACAGCTCTGCAAAGTAGTTACTGTAGTCCCTTTCTTACAGACAGAGTAAGTGACCTACCCAGGGTCACTAAGCTGATAAGGGGCACTCCAGCCCAGGGCACTCTGACTCACAGCGGTCTCTCTAAGCTTTGCTCTTGGCCTGTAAAGTGAATATGAGATACAGGAGAAGATAGAGGTGGAGGAAGAGGGAAAGGCAAAACGCTGTAACAGTAAGATGCCCACAGCACACGAGGAATGCGACAAATCAAGTTCCTTCATCTATTCTTCCCTCGCTTTTTTCCTTCCTTCTTTTCTGCATTTTTTCCCTTTTTTTTTGGATCCATTATACGGTTCTAGCTTTCTTCCTCCCTCCCTTTTTTTCCTTCCTTCACCTTTTTTTTTTTTTTTGGTGGGGCCGCTTTCTAAAGTCTTCACTTGGTCCAAGGTAATGCTTCTGAATCATAATGGGGCAGAATAAACACTGGGGCTTTATTCATGTTTAAAGCACTCACCCTCATAATTATGACTGCCACCCACAGGTTCCCCCCACCAGGGTCTGTAATTCATTCCTCACCTTGATCACGTCCCAGCTCACTGGGCAGGGGGAACCCAGGGCAAATGGGAATTTTTCATCCCTATCTCCTGCCTCTGTGCCCACTGGTCTCTGCTAGCAATTTTACTCCTCTCTTCCACCTGACCCCCTCCCCCCCCCAGTGTGGCTGTGGCTGGGCAGTCGCAGGGGCATCCTCTAGCCTAGTGGCTCTCAACCTGGGTCACAACCCACAGGAACTGTATTAAAGGGCCATGGCATTAGGAAGGTTGGGAACCACTGCTCTAACCACACAGTTCTGGCTTTACCTCCCTGCCTGCCTGGGAGCCCACCCAGAGGCCTCAGGGAAGGTAAGGAACGTGAGCACCAGGCTAAGCTACGGTTGGGTTTGAAGATAAGCACCTTCCACTCTGGATGTGTTGTAACTAGAAATCAAGAGGAATTGACATTCAGAAGGGAGAGCCAGGCTTTGCCCAGATCTGAGCTGGAGGGCGAGACTTAGAACTTGGTCTTGCTGAGGGTGAGGAACTTGGCAAACACTGAACCTCTAGCTCAGTGATTTTCAACCAGTGTGCTGAGGCACACTGGCGTGCCATGAGAGGATCGTAGGTGTGCCAAGAACATTTTTAAGGATCATTAATTAAATTATGTTTGAAAGACGTTCAAAGCACCTTAAGTATATTACCATTTTTTTTAAATCAACATAATTTAAGTGTGCCATGGAAGTTTATAGTTGAAGTGTGCTGTGAGATTAAAAAAGGTTGAAAAACACTGCTCTGGTGCCTTAATACCCATTTTTCTAGAATGTTCTGGCCTTGGGAATAGGAAGTCCACACAGATGACAGCACCACCACCTCACACACTTCCGCCCATTACTCCATACGGAGAGGGAGCCGCAGTCTCCCTTCACCTGAGTGGGCACTGCGGTTGGGTTCCGGAGGGCATCCCCTCTCCGGGCAGCGTCCCTGGCAGCAGAAAGTGCCTCGTATTCACCCACTTCCCAACCAGGGGTATAACATTAAGAAAATTCTAGGAAGGCTTTTGTGATATAAACACAGAGTTGTGACCAGAGAGGAGGGGAGCTTGATGCTAAGTTCACACTTACTAAATACCACCCAACTCTGAGAAAGAGTCTGGATAATGCCCATTTTAGAGATGGGGTAACAGTCTCCAGGAGATTAGTTGCCAGGAAGATATGCCATCTACTAACTGATCTATTGTATTTCATGGACTTGAGTCACCCCTAGATGCCTGATACCTGGTGCCTCTGATTTCCTCACCCAGCTCTTCTCCAATTCTAATGAGCACACAAACTCCCTGGGAGCTTGTTGAAATGCAAATTCTGATTCTCTGCTCTGGGAGGGGTCTGAGATCCTGCATTTCTGACAAGCTCCCAGGTGAATCCGCTGCTGTTGGTCTGGGATCACATTTTGAATAGCCAGGCTCCAGTTTCAGGCTTTTTCTGATGAATTTGGAACTGCATACACTTAAATTCCTCAGGCGGCAGTGGAGAGTGGTTTAGAGTACACTGCCTGAAATGAAGTGGGTATGAGTAGAAACAATACACACCAAATTTTGGAGACGTTGTAAGGACAAAAATATATACAATAGCGCATTAATAACTTTTTTTTTTTTTGCAGTTTTTGGCCGGGGCTGGGTTTGAACCCACCACCTCCGGCATATGGGGCCGATGCCCTACTCCTCTGAGCCACAGGCACCACCCCCGCATTAATAACTTTTTATATTAATTACATGCTGAAGTGATAATATCTGGGGTAAAATGAAATGTTTTTAAAAATCTGGCTGGACGCCGTGGCTCAGACCTGTAATCTTAACACTCTGGGGCCAGGGTGGGAGGACCCCTTGAACTGGGGAGTTTGAGACTAGCCTAGGCAAGAACAAGACCTGGTCTGTATTAAAAGTAGAAGAATCATGGCAGGCATCTATATTCACAGCTACTCGGGAGACTGAAGCAGGAGGATCATTTGAATCCTGGAGTTTGAAGTTGCTGTGAGCTAGGCTGACATCATGGCACTCTAGCCTGAGCAACAGAGTGAGACTCTCTGTCTCTCAAAAGAAATCTATTTTACCTGTATCTTTTTACTTTTTTATATGTGGCTATAAGAATTTTTTAAATTATGCATGTAGTTTGCACTATATTTTTAGTGAACAGCTCTGATCTAGAGCAAAGGTTCTCAACCAGGCAGGGGTAATTTTGGCTCCTAGGCGGGTATTTGGCGATGTCCAAAGACATTTTTGTCTTGGTTTTCATAACTAGATTGGATACCACAGCAGGTGTGTAGTTGGTAGAGGCAAGGAATGATGCTAAAAACACCCTACGGTACACAGGACGGCTCCTCACCACCAAGAATTATCCAGGCCAAAACGTTGGTAGTGCTAAGGCTGAGAAATTCTGGTCTAGAATCATCCCCACTGTCTCTGAGATTATTTTATTTATCTTATTATGTGTCCATTGTCTTCATTCCCCTGCTAGCATACGAGCCCCACAAGTTCAAGGACCTTGCCTGCCTGTGCCTGCGAGGCAGGTGCTCTCTAGCATATGTTGAGTGTCTGTGTAATCGTTTGAGCCAACTAAGTGGTTTGAATTCATAGGCCCACCAGCCAAGGGCCTCGGAACCCAGCAAGACCCCTCCACCCTGAAATCAAGCCAGGATAAGACCAAATCTAACCGTGTGGGTCTTGACTGACTGCCCCTCACAAGTGCACGTTAATCAGACAATCAGTGAGCGGGCATGAACCTGGGGAGCAGAGATAGGAATTGTCTCTGAAGGGCCTGTCAGGCCTCTGTGCACAGCCCTACCCAGCCTGGCCCAGGCGGGACTTTCATTCCGGGTGGGGCCGGCTTCCAGGCCTCCACAGACCAGACTGCTTTGGCTTCCAATGACTTTATTCACCTCCAGTGGTGGTTTCTAAGGACTGGCTCCAGCTCATCTGATCTGTCATCTTCCCATAGTTGCTGGGCCCCGTGTGGAGCCCAGACTCAGGACTTCTAAGGGAGCGCCTCCTCCCAGCCCTCTCTTTAGCGAGAGGAGGGTGGGTGGGGAGGGTGAGGCCTGAGAGCAACTTGGGTCCACCCAGGGCATGCAAGGGAACGCAATGGGGCAGATTAATTCCTCTTGTTCTGGTAATTCTTTAATCTTCAGTATAAAGCCTGGAAAGCCACTGTTCTGGGCCTGCTCCCTTTCCCTCTGGTCACTCCCTGGGGCGGGACCCTCTCCTGGTGGGAGTCCTGGCCTTGGCCTCAGAGCTGGGCTTTGTGACCTGGGGTCAGTGAGGGAAGCCTTTCCCACTGTCAGTTTCCTCTTCTGTAAAATGGGGGTAAGGAGAAAGGAGTCAGAGTTACATTGACCTTTGCACGTGTAGCATTTGAACATTTCCTCTGCTCTTCAAAATAAAGCCCAAGTCGCTCAGCATGGCCCAATTTCACTTTTGTCACCTTCCTGCGTCCCCGCCTGCAGTCCAGCTCCTCACGCCAGGTAGTGGCTACACCCCAAGCTCCAGTGGCCTGTTCTCAGTTTTGTTAACGTGTCTTACTCTCTCTGGTCTTCTAGGTTTGGGACATCACAGTCTGCACTTCCGCAGAGCTCTCTAAAGGAATGTTTAAAAGGGGGTGTGGTAGATCCCATGGCACCTGTTAACTGTGTGCCCTTGGGCCGGGTACTTAACCTCTCTGTGCCTCAGTCCCCTCTTCTGGAACAATGAGAGTAATGATGGTCCCTAACTCATGGGGTTGTTGGGCAGGTTAAAGGAGACGATGCTTGCAGAATTGTTTACAACAATCCCTAATCCCTAGAAAGTGACAAGGAAAGAATTTATCATAATTTCTGAAACCTGTTCATGCTCATCTCTTAGGAGTCAGCTCAGTTCTTAGCCTCTTCCAGGAAGCCTTCCCTGATTTCCACCCCCTTGCTGAGGTAGCTGCCCCTCTTCTGACTCCTGACTCACCCTGGGCTCACTCTGTCACGCTTATCATCCCTGTGGTAACTGCTTGTTTACTCCTCTACCTCCTCTCAATAGACTGTCACTTCCTCTAGTCTAGAGGTTAGAAACCAACTTCTCACTGGCCCAAACCACAGGTGTACTTTAGCTGGACTCCCTCTGGGAATTTGGAAAACTTTTAATTGGATGTTGAACTTTGTGGTTTTGCTTATTTGTTTGTTTGTTTGTTTGTTTTTGAGACAGAGTCTTACTTTGTTGCCCTGGGTAGCATGCTGTGGCATTATCATAGCTCACAGCAACCTCAAACTCTTGGGCTCAAGCAATCCTCCTGCCTCAGCCTCCCAGGTAGCTGAGACTACAGGCAACCACCAAAACGCCTGGCTATTTTTAGAGATAGGGTCTCGCTTTTATTCAGGCTGGTCTTGAACTCCTGAGCTCAAATAATCCACCTGCCTTGGCCTCCTGGAGTGTTAGGATTACAGGTGTGAGCCACTTCGCCCAGCCTGGATGTTAAACTTTGAAAATAAGATTCTCTCAAATATAAAACATGTTTTTTAAAGTCTGAAAAATAGAAGTTATTTTAAAGATTGGACAATTTCACATTGAAATTTGGATCTCTGTATATCTTTTTGAAAATCAGAAATCCTGCAAATACAAGCCACTGTCATCATCTGTGCCTATAAGACTGTCACCCTAAGGGGGCCTGGGCTCTTAGTTTTCTGCAGGCCCCACCCAGCCTGATTATTCACACTCTGCCCCCAATAAGGTGATGGTATAAAGCTATCATCTAAATCAGGACACTTTCAAGACTGAAGGGGTAAGGCTATATCAATAACCACAAATAAACTAGACAGATGGGGGAAACTGGATCACACTCCAGTTATTTGTTATCTTGGGTCCCATGTTACACACTTCCTGCCACATAAATCCTCAATAAATGATAATTGACAATAGCTAAGGTTTCCCTAGCACTTGTTTAACATACTAACTCATAAAGTCCTCCCAAGATCTTTGTGAGGTAGAGACTGCTGTCTGGGTATATTAGTAACTGTCTCCGTCACCCCGCTAGGAAGTGCAGAGCCAAGGCAATGAAAGTCTAGAGGCTTTGTGTTGGCTAAATCAGTAATTAACATTTAAGGTCCTTCCCAGCTCCAGAAATCTCTGGTTCTTTATGTTTTTTTCCTCTCATTTTCTCCTTTCTCTCGCAAGCCTCTCCTTCCTTTTGCTCTTACTCTCTTTCTCTGACTCTTAAATTTCCTTCCCTCTTCGACTGTCTTTCTTTTTGTGTCTTTCTCTGTCTCTCCCTCAGTCTCTCTCTCTCTCTAACTCTTCCTCTGCCCCCTGCCTCATGCATCTTACCAACCATGACTGAACACTTTTATGGGAGAAGAATATGTTTTCAGTAACTCACTGTGGGGCTCGGCTTGCAGAAATCCCACAAGCCAGGCCCTGTGCCTTCTCTACACTTCTGGTGAGAACTTCTGAGGACAGAGGCACAAAGGCCTCAAGCTGTGAGATTCAGAATCCCAGTGGACAAGCCATCCCCTCCACACTCCCAGCCTGGCCTCTGTCCTCCTTGAGAACAATGAGCTGAACAGTGTCCTGATGACTTTCAGCAGGCAGGCCTGCAAAAAAGAAAAGAGTCTGGACTCCGGCCTTCCTTCACACCAGACAGACAGGTAAATAGAATTAATGGTGCGTCTCTTTTTGTGGCAAAAGAGGGATCACCCCAGCATATTTTTTGCAGAAGTAATCCCTCCGATGTATATATTCAAAGCATGTGAAAAGAGTGTCTTTCAAAGGGGAAAATAGTTTTGCAATATTGTTTTGAAGCCAAGGAAAAAGATAACTTTTTTTCTTTGTTTTTATTCAGTTTCCAAAGAGACCTCCAAAAATTGCCAGTGCCGATTATATTGCAAGTCATCACGGCAGGGTATTGGGAAAAGTTTTCAATTAGCAATAATCCCGCCTCCGATAAACCTCATTGGCTACGATACTGCCACTGCGCAAAGCTTCTTTTTCTTAACATATAAACATGGGGGAAAAGTGATAGAGAAGGAGAAAGTGGTTCTTGGCCATCAGTGAAGCAAGTGCAGTTTTACAGGGAAGGGAGGCAGAGGAGGAGAGAGAGAAGAGAAGGGAATGAAGGTGGGGAGGGAGAGGACGAGGAGGAGTTGAGAGTGGGGGGAAGAAGGTGACAGAGGAGACTTCAACCGCTCAGCTTGGGCTGCTGCCTGCCTTGCTGAATGAATGGGCCCTGCTGAGTGAGGGCAGAAGGGAGCAGAAGGGGACAGGGAGACAGAACCAAAGCCATGGAGATGCTCAGTCTCAAATCTCCTTTTCACCTTGGTTTCCAAATGGGTGTTCCCCTGCTCTGGAGGGGAAGTGTTCAGACACAGGCTTGGTGGCGGGGCTGAGTCAGGGCCCCACCCAGCCCTCTGCCAGCACAGGGGCCTCTCCTTGCCCACAGGCTTGGCAGCTGCTGTTTCTCCTGTTATCAGGAGAAAACAAGATGGCAAGGGCATGAGAGGCCACTTAAAGTCATGCCCAGGACGATGGGGTCTAGCTCCCAGAGCCCCGCTGCTGGGGGTCTGCAGTCATCCTGACAATGAATGGTGAACTGAGTCACCAATGTCAACAGCCCGAGGGAGCCAGCCCCGGGGAGAGGGGTCAGCCCAGCCGCGAAGGTCTGTTGCCACAGTGCCTATTTCCACCACGACCACCCCTGCACCACCACCTCTACCCTTTAGCTGTAGGGCCTGAAGGGGCAGGAGTCCTGTCATGGGTCTCACTGCATAGCCAGCATGTGATGTGCAGGCTAGTATACAGTAGGTGATCAATAATGGAATAAATTAGCATGCATTCAAATCTCCCTGCTGCCCCTGTCCAGCTGAAGTGCCTTACCCTCTCTGAGCTGCCACCTCATGGGACTATGGGAGAATGCCCGTACAAGTATAGGCTAGATGCCTCCCCACGTAGTGAGATGAGATAGTGGGCCTCCTGCCTATAGTTGTCAAAATATGGTGAAGTGGGAGTGGAGGAGATATATTCCTTTTCCAGAAGTCTGCAACTTCTGCTGCTGGTAATCCTGAGTGTGTGGCACAGGTGTTAACTTTTAGAAAGATGGTTCCAAGCTCATGTTTTCAGGGCCAAATCCCTGGGTTCCCACCCAGCCTCCAGTCCTCACTCCCTGGTGATCTTGGGCAAGCCTCTTAACATCTCCAAGTTTGTTCTCCTATGTGTAAAATGGAGCTGTCATGAAGTTTACATGAGATAAATCCCATGCTGTCCCTGGGACATAGTTGATGCTCACTTCGTGTTAGCCATTATCACTACTTTCCACCGCCCAGCTCTGTGAGGTAGATGTGACTCTGACCAGGATGCAAAAGAGGAAACCGGGGCCAGCCAGGTGAAGAGGCCCTACTGACAGCAGAACCAGAACCAGACACTTCCCAGCCCCCCACCCTCCCAGGCCCATCGCAGCTGCCAGAAACAAGGTGACAGTATCATCCTCACTGCCCCGGCTCCTGGCCCCGGTGGAGAAGTGAAACATGAACCCACTGGTGCAAGAAAGAAGAGAAGGAACCAGCTGAGGTGAGGAGAGTCGTGCAGCCCCCGAATCCTTTCAAAGGGACAGTCTGTCTAGGGTAAGGTCAAGTCCCGGGCAGTGAGCGGGTGGAGGCAGTGGGAAGATAGTGTGACAAGAGGGGGCCTGGGGGCTGAGCTGAACAGCAGCAAGGGGTGAAAAGCTGGTCCTGAGAATGCGGAAGGAAGCCCTTTATCAGCATTAACAAGAACAAAGAGGGAAGTTGTTTGCATCTAGCCAGATACCTCAGCTATGACCTCCTGTCTCTAAGGAGGGGGTCCCTGTGAGTTTTGCTTTCAAAAGTCCCTTGGGGAAAAGCACATGTTTCTTCTTCTTAGAAGCTGCCTCACCCTAACCAAAGAAATCTTTCTGTGGCTTTTCTGACCATGCACCACAGGTTGGCCTTTCTGCCTCTAATGATAGCTGGTATTTCCCATGCTTTCAGCCTACCCATTTTACAGGTGAGGAAACCGAGTCTGAAACCTGGCCTCTGGTCCTGTCTGCCATTAGTAGCTTTGGGATCCTACTGTGTTTGCCAAACAAGCCTCAGTCTTCCCATCTGTAAAGTGGAGGAGTCTAGGCTACGTCTTCCTCTCAGTCTTTCCTCTTCCCTTCCCTCCAGAGGAAAGGGTGTGGATTTCTAAGGCAAAAGTCACTGTGATTGAGTGACGTGGATTAGTCGAGAACCCAGCACTGAGGTCAGCCTCTGGAAGCAATTTAAAATGACCCAGGGATCTGAGATTCCAACCCCCGACAGGCAAGCAGAAGTGTCCCCTCCCACATAGGGCCACCTCCCTTCCTGAGCAGCCAGGCTCCGATTCTGTGGGTGAACAGCTGTGCGCCTGTGAGTCTCCAGTGCCAAGCACGCAGGCCTGAGAGCAGGCGGGATGCTCCATGGGCAGCCATTGTTCCTGCCTGCATGGGACGCACCTGCACTGCACAGGCCAGGCGCCCAGCCAGGACTCACCATCCCCTTTCATCCTCACAGTAACCCATAGGAGGTACACGCCCATTTTACACCCGAGGAAGCTGAGGCGCCTCGCCCAGGGGCCCACCACTGCAGGTGACAAAACAGATTCAACCCCAAGCTGAGTGTCTCCTTTTGACAGAGCCACTCTGTTTAAATTAATGCTAGGCGATCGAGTTATATGCCATTTTCTTTTCAGTTAAAAACATATTTTGCCTATAATGAATGGGGAATACTTGTGTTTTAAAAGGGAGTAACCAATCTCAGCATTCACAGATAACACGACGTATTGCCTAAATTTGACTCAAGCTATTCCAGTTTTGGAGGACAGTAAAAATCAAAGCGAAACTGGCCATGAGTTGATAACCCTTGAACCTGGGTATTGTGGATGAGGTCGATTATACTATTCTCTCTTGTTGTGAACATGTTTGAAAGGTTCCATGATAATTTTAAAGAGTAACTTACATTTAAAAAGTACTAAGTAATTGATTTGAGATAAATGAAAAAGCCCTGTCATGGGGCAGGGGTGCCTTGTCCCACCCTGCAGCTGGAAGCACTTTAAGGGAGAAGGTATTCATTACAGCCTCCTGGTTCTGCTCTCCCTGGACCACAATGGCCCTCTTTGCATCCAAGAAAGCAATCTTCTCCCAAAGGGCTGGCCAAGTCGAGACTGCAGGCTAAGGCTCCCAAAGCCTCACTGTGGTTTAATGATGGAATTTGGAACCATATGTGGTTCACATTCCCTCAGTCAGGAGACTTGGGGAATCACTTATAAATGTTCTCAGCAAAGGCACAACAGCTAACCACATCCAAGGACACCCAGAAAATTGAGGAGGATGAGACCTCTGACTTCCGCAAGATGGGCAGTGGCCCCTCAGGCCCAGCACACAGTGCTCCTGCCTGTGTCTGGGTTTCCCTGGGCGGGGGGGCTTGACTTGTCTTTCCAGATTCCCCTAACACCTTCCTTTTTATAGCCTTCCCTGTCCTCAGATAAGTGGGAATCACTTCTTTATTATATTGAGCAATAGTCATTCATTTTCTCATTAGCTAGTTATTGAGCGCCAACTGTATACATTGAGGTTATGGCATATCCTGGATAGAGAGGTAACTTGCACAGCATGTGACAGACATGGTCACTCTGCTCCAGGAGCTTCTGATTTCCTAGGGTAGAAAGGTAATCATCAATGATTCATGCCATTAATCACTAAATTGTAATTCTGACAAATGTGTTAGAGAAGCGCCGGCACCACAAGGGCATATACTAAGGAATCTGATGAGGGCAGTGGAGAGGATAATGTCTACTAAGAACTGAACATTGCAGTGCTAACCAGCCACATAGGGAAAAGGGGTTACTCTAGACAGAGGAAACAGCATGTGCACAGGTCAGCTGGAACATGGCCCGTTCAAGGAAGTGAGGCCTTAGTGTAGTCTGTGCAGGGTGATGAGTGCAAGAGGGTGCAGATCAGGAAGGGGCTTGAAGGCCAGACGGAGGCAGATGGAGTGCTCAGTGTGTGAGTGTGTATAAGCATGCGCGTGTACCTAAAATGAGCACTCTGGTAGCTGGGAGTGCTGAATGGGTCAGAGCAAGGCAAGGCAGATAATGGACTGAGTTATAGACCCCACTAACCCTGAGTCAGTAGTGAGTACCCTTGTGCAGTGAGCAGCCTGTACAGCTGTACACAGTGGCTGTGGTGTGATCAGAAGGCTGGAGCAACATTTGTTACTGAATCTGCCTCCTGTGCTTTAAGTGCCTTGAGTTCTGAGTTCTTGAATTTTGTTTTCATGTTTGTAAACCCGATGCACATAGGAGATGCTCCTAAGCCTTGCTGAATGGATTCTTCTGTAGCCATTTTTTTCTTTATACTTTCTGTCTTATTCTTTTCTTCTAAATCCATTATGGATTCCTCTTTATGAACCTCTGCTAGGAGCTAAGAAGCACTGTGACTTTTTAATCCTCCAAACTTCTTATCCTCTGTCCAATCAAGAGGATGCACAGTCATACACATAGGAAGGTGGGCAAGTACCTTCTGAATCCTTGAACTGTCAAGCCCTCGGGGTGTAGTCTAGGCCAACTTCCCCACCTTCTGGTGGGAAGTCTTGTGGCTGAATCTCTGCACTTGGAATCTCAGAATGTCAGAGCTGAAAGAAAAGGAAACATTTGGGACCTCATTTAACAGATGGGGAAGCTGAGGCCCAGAGAAGGGCTGGAAATTACTTAAAGTCACTGAACAGGTCAGAGTCAGAGCAGGACTAGAAACTGGGTCCCTGGACAGGTTAGAAGTGGATAGATATCAGGAGTGGAAATTAGAAGAGAAAGACCAAGGAGGGGAAGTAGCTCTCCAGGCACGGTATCTGACTGTAATGGTAATCGGTGAGGCTGCAAGGGGTTAGAGCAGGCCGCGGCAGACTCCTCGGTCACTGTTCGAAGGGGAAGAGAAGGCCAAGAAAACAGGACTTCCCTAAGGAGTGGGCGGGCCTCTAAGCAAGAATCCATCTGGACCCAACCTGGTCCAGTGGATTTTCAGACACTAAGCAGAATTTCTTGTTCTGGATCTGGTCAGTCTGAAGGCCCTTGGTCAGTGGCCAGGATGGCTTGGCTGGCAGTGAGCCGCCCCATGGCCTGCTATTAGGGCACTTGGTGAAAGCAGACAGAAGGCCTGGTTCCCCTTCCCAGGGGCCTGCACCCTGGGTGCCCTCTGCCGGGCCCCAGTCCACTTCTCTGTCAGCGCCTGCTTGGGGTTTTCCTGGCTCTGGGTCCTCATCGCAGCCCCTCTTATGTCACATTGCCTTGGGTCCCACCAGCGCAGCCCTGAGCTGGAAAATCCCTCAGAGCCTGAGAGCAGCCCATGACCATAGAGGCAGGAAACTATGACACTCAAGGCACACAGGGTGTGGGGTTTATTCTTGGTATGTGGTTGGGAAGGGTGGGGCGGGATGGGATCATCAGGAGGGAAGAGGGACATCCCAAAAGAAGGAACCTTCTTGAGAATTCCAGAATAGTTTTCCTTCCTAGAGTGTTCCCTTTGCTTCCAGCCCCCAGAATTTTCTCCCTTCCTTGGGGTAGCATCTGGGACCCAGTGTTGGGGGGGATGTTTTAGGATCAAGGGTTCAGCCTCTCAAAGAGGGACCCCAACCTACGGGGTTTAGTGATAGTAGCAATGGTAGTAATGTAAGGAATAGTTGTCATTCATTGAGCACTATGTACGTGCCAGGTTTTACACGGCACCTGGAGCCCTGGGGCATGGTAGCTTAATTTGAATCCCCACATCCACCTTTAGAAATAAGTATTGGTCCCGTTTTACAGAAGGTGGGACAGACTGAAAGGGCACAAGCTGGTTTCTCAGTGTAGGGCAGCTATTCATTTGTTCACTGATTCTACAATTATTTATGGAGACCCTGCCATGTGGCAGCAGCCACAGCTCTAGATGAGAGGGCTAGAACTGGAACACGGTCCCTGTCCTCAGTGCTTATCTCTGGAGGTGCTAATGAAGGGATTGGGATAGGGAGCAAGTAAGCAAGTCCAGATGGGAATTGAAAATTGGGATAGGATGCAAGGTGGGGGAGGGCTGTAGAGGAAGTGTCAGCTTAGTGGTGTTTTAGAAAGGGGAAGAGAAGGCTTTTTAAAGGAGGTGACCCTGGAGCTAGGGCTTGATGGGTGAGAAGGAGCCTGGGAAAGGTCATTTGTGGCAAAAGCCCTTGGGTGGGAAGAACACAGTTGGTTTTCAAGAGGCCCAAGGTGAACAGGGAGGAGTGGGGCAGGGACACACTGGCCTTACAGGTCACGAGAAGAGTGGGGCTGTCAGTGGCAAAGGGTGACAAGCTGGATTTCATCCTGGGCTCTTCCCCTTTATCACAGGCCTTACTCCTGACTCTGAGCAGGACTTGGGTGGCTGTGACTCTGCGGCCACATTGGCTGAGGCTCCCTCCACTCACAATGTGTCATAGACAGGCAGGGCCATTCCTGTTTCCCAGCTCAGGAGCCTGTCTGGGCCTGTGGGTTCTCCACTGAGCAGCAAGAACAAACCTCTGGTTATGGAATAATCAGTTCTAAAGGACAGGGCAGCTGTCCAAACCCACAACTCTTCCCTGCCTGCTCCCCACCCCCAGGCTTCTGGGCGCTGCCTTTCTCTCCACCCTCCATCTTCCCATACTCTCACAATGGCATCAGTGGAGGCTGAACTGGGTTCAAATCCTGCCCCTACCACAGTAGGTAGAGGAACAATGAGCAATTCATTTAATCACGTCTGTGAGCCTCACTTCCCTAAGCTGTGAAATGGAATAACAGTCATCTGCTTGCACAGGGCTGTGGGTGAACATTAAATTGACAGTAACGCTAGCTACCATTGAGAGCTTACTCTGGCCCAAGCTCGTGCTAATTGCTTTATACACATTAATAACTCACTTTCTCCTCATATCAACTATATGACAAAGATAATGTGATCAGAGCCAGCTTCCTGGGCATGTGGCTTCTGCAGTCACAGAGGGTCACCCTGCATTTAGAAGGGTCCCACACTTGGTTTAATTCTCCACTATTACTTTCTTAAAATTCTTAATTTTTAAGACAAGAGCCCTACATTTTCATTATGTACCAGGGCACGCAAATCATATAACTGGTCCTGATTATTATATACTCAAGGATTTTTTACTCAGCATCCACTCTGGACTGTTCAGAGAACTGCAGAGATAAGAACAACCAAAACAGAATTCCCCAACCTTGTGGAATGTTCTTTGCATCACTTCCCAGATGAAGGAACTGAGATTCAGAGAAGGTAAGTTACCTGCTCAAGGGTACACAGTGAGTGAGTATCCAAGTTTCAACTCTAAGAGCTCTTGTTTATTTTGAGACAGAGTCTCAAGCTGTCACCCTGGGTAGAGTGCCATGGCGTCACAGCTCACAGCAACCTCCAACTCTTGGGCTTAAGCAATTTTCTTGCCTCAGCCTCGCAAGTAGTTGGAACTATAGGCGCCCACCACAACACCCCGCTATTTTTCTTTTTTTGGTTGTAGTTGTCATTGTTGTTTGGCAGGCTGGGGCTGGATTCAAACCCACCAGCTCCAGTGTATGTGGCTGGCACCCTAGCCACTTGAGCTACAGACACCAAAACTCAACTCAGAGTGCTTAACCACAATACCATCCTCCCTTCAGTGTAAGGCTGTGATCCATTTAATGTGACTTCTAGTGAAGAAATAGCAAATACTGTTCTACATGCTCTAAATGTACGAACTCAATCACGGCTGCCCCATTTCAGAGGCAAGGGAATGGAAGCCCGGAGAGGTTAGGTCGCTTGCCAGAGTCACTTTGCTGGTAAGGAGCAGAGCTGAGATTAGGAACGCAAGAAGTTTGGCTCAGAGCCAACTTTCTAACCACCCCAGCACGTTGCCTTCTGAAGTCATCATTTGGAAATGGTGGCTTTTGCAATTTGTTTCGATAGCCATCATTTTTATTTTTGTCAGTTTTGTCTTGTGTCTAGAGCCCCACGCACAAGACATGACCCAAATTAACAAGTGTGCAATAAAAGGATTAACAAATGAATGGGCAGATGGATTCAGCCTATGTGGTAATCTGTACCGTTGCCCCTGCCACCACAGACACCCCGAATCTGACATGACTTGTCACTAGGTACTGACACTCGGCCTTCCGTCTTGCCTTGAGCCAGTGATGAAATCTCTCA
Organism: Perodicticus potto; assembly: GCA_963574655.1. Classification (NCBI taxonomy): domain Eukaryota; kingdom Metazoa; phylum Chordata; class Mammalia; order Primates; family Lorisidae; genus Perodicticus; species Perodicticus potto. Next base: position 559 of record CAUYRH010137068.1, on the reverse strand, counting down.
TTGCTCAGGATGTAGAAAACAGGGTCTGTCTTCCAGTAAACAGGCTGGGCCTTGAAAGGTGTGTGTGTGTGTGTGTGTGTGTGTGTGTGTGTGTGTGGAGGAACAGTTCACAGTGATGGTTATCAATGAATAAAAGCTTTCCTTTTCCTCCCTACGTGATGTCAAGGTTCGTAGACGTTTCCCTCCCCTAAAGGCTATCACTGTCTTACAGGGTCTCATCCTTTATGCTTCGGCTGATCTGGGGAACTTACCGGTCAGGGAGGCCTTAAGAACTGGGTGATTTGGGCTTGGCGCCTGTGGCTCAACGGGCTAAGGCGCCAGCCACGTACACCTGAGCTGGCGGGTTCGAATCCAGCCCGGGCCCGCCAAACAACAATGACGGCTGCAACCAAAAAATGTCCGGGCGTTGTGGCGGGCACCTGTAGTCCCAGCTACTTGGGAGGCAGAGGTAAGAGACTCACTTGAGCCCAGGAATTGGAGGTTGCTGTGAGCTGTGATGCCACAGCACTCTATCCAGGGTGACAGCTTGAGGCTCTGTCTCAAAAAAAAAGAACTGGGT
>CAUYRH010137066.1:0-18374 GCA_963574655.1 Perodicticus potto | reverse complement strand
AGCGAGTCTCCTGCCTCCACCTCCCAGTTAGCTGGGACTACAGGCGCCTGCCACAACGCCCATTTTTTGGTTGCAGCCATCACTGTTGCTTGGCGGGCCCAGGCTGGATTCGAACCCGCCAGCTCAGGTGTACGTGGCTGGCGCCTTAGCCCGTTGAGCCACAGGCACCAAGCCGTTTTAATAATTTTGAATATAACCTGCTATAAACAGGTTTTTAGAGTGGAAGTTTTTCACTTTTCTTTTTACCAATATAAAAAACAGCACAGTGGTTCTCCTTGTAGCTAAATTTTGTTACTCACTCTGATTATTTATGTAAATTCCTTAAAGTGGATTTGCTGGATTAAGAAATAATCGCATTTTAAGATTTGGGTACATATTCAGAAAGGCTAAACCTTAACCTTCTACTTTCACCAGCAATGGATGTATTTTTATTAGTCTTTTCTAATACAATAGATGAAAAGGTGGAGACCTTTCTGCATAGGTGGTTTACCCAGGCTGCTGTGACAAATGACCACAAACTGGGTGGCTTAAAACAAGAGAAAGGTACTGTGTCCCTTTGGGAACCCAGAAGTCTGAAATCGAGGATGGCAGGGCCCTGGCTCCCTCTGAGAAGCACCCTTAGCATCTGGTGGTTGCCGGCAATCCTGGGCGTTCCTCGGCTTGCGGACGCATTACTCCGTGTCTGCCCCCATTTGTGTGTTACCTTCTCCTCTCTTTGTCTGCTGGCCTTACAAAGGTAACATTAGTTGGATTTAGAGTTTACCTTAATGCAGTGCGAGCTCATCTTAACTAATTACATCTGTAAAAGACCCTATTACGGGTGGCACCTGTGACTCAGTGAGTAGGGCGCTGGCCCCATATACCGAGGGTGGCGGGTTCAAACTTGGCTCCGGCCAAACTGCAACAAAAAACTAGCTGGGCATTGTGGTAGGTGCCTGTAATCCCAGCTACTTGGGAGGCTGAGGCAAGAGAATCGCCTAAGCCCAGGAGTTGGAGGTTGCTGTGAGCTGTGTGACACCATGGCACTCTACTGAGGGTGATAAAGTGAGACTCTGTCTCTAAAAAAAAAAAAAGACCCAATTTCCAAATAAGGTCACATTCTGAGTTTCAGGTGGGTATGCATTTTAGTTGGGGGCATTATTCAATGCTCCAGTTGTCCGGGTTATTATTTCTTTGTTATTTAGTTTAAAAAAATAATGAAAATCTTATTAGAGAACTAATGAGATCTATTACTCCCAAGCAGCAGCCATAGGGATGATTGATGAATAACTTTTACCTTTTCCTTTTATTTTACGTTGATATCATCTTCAGTGATAAACTTGATAAGATTAGTCTTGATTCTTCTCCCTTATTAATGCACATATCAAATAGCCATATCTTAGATATCAAATGTCACTATAACATTTAAAAAGTGAGAAAACATATTTTGGGTTTACATAGATATAGGATGGATAGCTTCCCTTTTAATTTTATTACTAATACTGTTCCTCATGATAATATTTAATGCTACTTTGTCATTTTTATTCTAGATAGCTCAAAAACATTGAAAAGTTCACTTTAGCTATTTTATTTAATCCCTAAAAGAAGATGTCTTGAAAATGAAATGTGGTAGTTTCTCTGGTGTAGAACCAGAAGTGAAGTCTGTTTGAACTAACGGAAAATTCAGGTGTGTAGATTGTGACTTCCGAAGACGATGTTTGTCTAGGCTTACTCAGCCCACTGGACTTATTTGCTGTAAACCTTACGGGCTTGCAATGGCTAACCACACCGAAGGGCTGGGCTATCTCGTTCTGTAGTACAGTTGCTCAGATGGGCCAGGGGTGTTGTCCCTAAACAGGGTAGTTGTCACTCCACTTCTGTTTCTTCTAGGTGGTCATGTGGCTTTCCAGGTTTCTCTCTTCTGTGCTTTATTGCACAGGATGTCAAAAGGCATTTAAAATACCCAAAGCCACGTTTTAAGGCAAAATGAAGAACTTCATTGTCTTTACTGTAAACCTTTCTTGAGCACCTGCCTCCCTGGCCACATGGGGTGCTAACCAAGACAGGGAGGACAAATTTTAAGGAGTTCAAACTTGTTAGCTGAATCATAGCACCTAAACATTAGTTGTAATACCATGCCAGAGATATGACAGTTGAGAGGCTTTAGAAATGCTGTGGGGAGATGGACCGGGAGATGATTAATTGTTTGATTAGAGGAGGCTCATTGGGGAAAGTTGCACAGAGGAATTAAGATTTGGCCGTTTGTGTTTTTGTTGTTGTTACTGTTGTTGTTGTGTCAGATACCAGGTCCTGCAGCACAAGCCTGTGGTTTGTAAGGACACCATTTGGTTCTGATGTGCCAGCCATGTTTTAAGGCTGCTTTTCATACCTGGGACTGCTGAAGATATGCTTGGGTTTGTGTGATCATTTGCTTAATGTGTGGCGACAGTGAGGCTGAGTTCTCAGTCGCTGCTCTGAGTAAGCCTCATCTACGTCAGGGGTGGCCCAGGGAGGGAACAGGGCACTTGGGCCGTGACTGCGGGGACAGGCTAAACTCCAAGGGGCTGCTGTTGTGGTTAACCCAGGCCAGCCAATCCTGAATACTGCTGCCAAGGTGTGATCTTTTTACCCTTATATCACAATCCTTCCTCCAAATAGCGCCCACTGCAGGTGGGAGGGTGTCAGTGCTCGGTCAAGAAGACCAGGCACATGCCCCCCGGGACAGCGCAGCTGTGGTGCTGGGTGCACAGGGCTGCACAGGGGAAGCTGTTGCACATCTGGACAGCTCCAGAATGTCACCAATACAGTGTTTGGATATGTGTACTTCCCGAGAGCTCCAGGACAGAAGCTAATGCTCATCTGTGGTATCTGAGAATTGCACAAGAATTATCTTCAAGCATCCTGCCCTAATTATAAGGAATAAATGGCATCAGAGTGTGGGGTCCCTACTACCACTTGAAACGCATCTGAGCACGTTTTTGAACCCTCTCAAATGGATCTTGGAAAGGGTGTGGGAGATTATGAATGAGTGATCAGGAACGTGAGCAGCTGGGAGGAAGTAGTCTTTTGGGTGGTCTCTGAACTCTGAGTCAAGACAAAAATGCATGGCTACACTACAGTGAGAATAGCAGTCGTGGATTCGAAGGTGTGTGGATTCTGATGGTCCCTGGAAACATGGTTTGAAAGCCCAGAGCCCCAAGTGCTATAGTTATAAAAGCCATCAGTCCAGGCTGAAGTGGGGACCCAGTAGCACAGGACAGGAAAATGCCAGTGTCTACCCCTTGAGCCTTCAGTGCCCAGGTGGGGTGGGAGCTGGTGTTCACCTTGCCAGGCATCATCTGTGTTGCAGGTCGCCTTTCCAGGGCAACAGCTCTGAGGTGGAGCTTTGTGCACAGGGTGTTTATCGGGGAGCACCCTTGAGATCAGCAGCCGGAGAGGAGTGGGGAAGGAACAGAGTGGGTACAGGGAGACGTCAAGATGCAACCCATGCCAGCCTTGGCCAACCCCACAGGGAGCTCTAGGGCTACAGTGGAATTGTCTCAAGTTGGATGGAGATGGCCAGGCCTTCATACCCCCATGTACATTGGTCGAGGGGCAGGAACAAGCATGAACCCAGGAATAAGCAAGAACTGGAGCAGGCAGCCCTCTGCAGCTCAGGGAATCCCAGCACATGCTGAGAGCCCAAGGGTGTCGTTGTCAGCAGCTGGGATGACAAGTTGCTCATTGAAGGGGCATCTAGGTTGGGCACTGTGGCAACCACTACCGTATTTATTACATGGCTTCATTCACGGAAGCGTCTACTGACTGTGTGTTTACTGTACACACCCTGAACTCAGGTTCTGCTCTTGCTCCTGCAGGGAGAGTGTTGAACAAAACAGACCGGGTTCCTCTGCTGTGGGAGGGGCCTACTGGTTGAGAGACAGCAGGTAAACAAGATAATGAATGAGAAGCTACCATGAGGTGGAATGGATGCTCTGATGGCCAAAAACACTGACAAGAGAACCAGTGACTGAGGGGCTGTGGAGTACCAGCAGCTGGGGCAAGGTTTGGGGCAAGAGCTTTGTGGGCAGAGGGAAGGCAGGGCAGAGCCCAGGAAGGGATGCAGGCATGGTGTGCTCCAGAACAGAAGCAGAGGATGGTCAGAGCAGGGAGGAGCAGAATACTGAAGCAGAGTTCAGGTTTTATTGTAATCATGATGGCAGTTAGCAGAAGGTTTGAAAGCAGAAAGAGCTTTTCTAGAGTGCTGAGGACATTCTCATCCTATTTGATTGTTTTATTTGAGGAACTCATTTAATATTCGATCATCCTATCTAGTGGGCACTGTGATTATCCCCATGTTACAGAAGAGGAAACTGAGGCACAGACTTGCCTAAGGCCACGTGGCCAGTGAGTGGCAGAGCACAGGACCCAAGCTGAGGAAATCAGGCCTGCAGTTCTGTGCCCCAACCCTTGTTCTGAATGGATGGCCTGGTTCCTGAGTGGGCAAGAATTGAGCCAGGGGGCCATTCAGGGGCCCATTGCAGAAGTCCAGGCGAGAGGGTAGGGGGTGGTTCAGTGCTGGAGATGGATGGACATGATGGACTCAGCTTGGGTTGTGGAGGCTGGACTGATGTGAGAAGTGAACAAAACAGAGAAGAGTGAATCCGTGACGACGCATGGGTTTTGACTTGAGCAAATACAGGGTGGCCTTGAAGTTCGTGTGCAATTTAAAATAGCACACTGTTTTAAATAGCACATGAACTTCAGGGCCACCCTGTATACCAAATAAGGGGATTATATATGTTCTTTATTTGAGGGCGCTGGAGGGGTTGGGAGAAGTCTTTGGGCTGTCACAGGTCCTTCAGTGACCTGGAAGGAACACTAAGCCATCTTCTCTGTAAGGGACATGGTTTTTTGACGAGGACTGTCTGACTCTTTGCTGTCTCCAGAAATCATTTACTTTTCTGCAGCTTGATTGTCCTAAGCCCTTGCAATGGGACTGGTTGGAACAAGAGAAGGTGGCTCAGGCCCCTTCCTGATCCCCCTGCCCTTAGAACATCCTGGCCCATGAAAGCCGCTTAGTGTTGAGTCTGCTGCCACCTGTCATCGAGCTGTTGACCAGCACCTTGTGAAAGGCAAATGCATTGGCATCACCAATGTGGCGAGGTTTCACACCCTGAGTGGATGATAATGCCGGTGTTAACAGGGATTTGGGGACTCTGCTTACAAAAGAAAAAAAAATTCCTATTCAGACAGAGAATATGTTTTTCATTCTATGTGAGGGTTTGTTTTCTACTGAAAGTTGGAAAGTAGGATGTGAACTTCCTTGGAGAAAATGTTTAGGGGCAAAGTTTGGGTCTTTGGGTAAAGAGCGTGCCTTTAATTTTTTTTCTTGATTTTTAAAGCAAGGTTTATAAAGGGTTTTGGGGACAGTTTGGGACATTCAGACAGAAAAAGAAGAAAGGAGTAGTTTATTAGGTTATGATTTTCTTTTCTTTTTTTTTTCTCTCTAGAATTGTTCTGTCTAACATAGTGGCCATTAGTTAATATTTGGCTAAGATTAAAATTTAAGTAAATGAAAATGGAATAAAATTAAATATTCAGTTCCTCCCTCACACTGACCATACGTTGAAGTGCTCACCAGCCACGTGTTGGACAGAGCAGGCATGTAACATTTCCATCATCATGGAAAGAGCTAGTGGACACTTCTTCTTGTAGCCTTAGAATCTCAGAGATACCTGGACTCTGGGAGTCACATGGTAACTTGTGGTGCTTCAGGAACCTAATTGACAAAGGGTCCTTACAGAGAAACTTACAGGTGGGGCTCAATATGAAAAAAAAGAAAGCAACCACATCTCAAGGGACAACTTTGAAATTCTATAATCTGAAGGTGGGGGTGGGAGTCTTATTTTCTTGGCACAGCCAATAGAATATCAGTCCCTGGAAAGCTGCAGTATATGGGTGATTTTTCCAGCTAAGGTATTGCTTTAGCCTGTTTATTAAGATGTATAGGACCCTTTTATCCTTTTCATAAATACTTTAACGTAAGCCATTATCTGTTTGCAAAATGAGAATAGCCATCATACAGGAATGTAGGGTGGGGTAACAGAATGTTTTTATTACATTTTGAAATCATGGTTGAATGATATTTATAGAGTTACACTGAAAGATTTATATAAACTAGGCTTTGGAAGTTTTTTATCATCTCGGAATTTAAATCAGGTTGCCTATTATAATCGCATTACAGTGGGCCATTCTTCTGTTAGGTAGTAATAGTTTTAGTTGAGAAGTTAAAATACTCTGATATAATCTTGAGAAGATGTGTGTTTTCTAGATTAAAGAAGTTGGCAAACTACAGCCTAGGGCCCAATTCAGTCCTCTGCCTGTGTAAATAAAGTTTTATTGGAACACAGCCACATCCCTTTGTTTACTATTGTCTGTGGCTGCTTTAGTTGTAACAGAATGGCCTGCAAAACCAAAACTATTTACTCTCTGGCCCTTGACAGAAGAAGTTTGCCCGTCCTTAGCCCAGGTAAGGGAGAATAATTGGAGTACCTTTCCAGTAGGAAAACATCTGTGAGTGTCCAGGTTTGCAAAAGGCTTATAGAGCAGGCATGGGGTTTTCCTATGTGTCTTAAATTTGTTGAGGCTCTGTAATTCAGCAGATGATCGAAAAGGTAAATACACATTGTAATTTTTTTTTTTTTTTTTGGCCCTCAAAGATATAAAGTACAACTGGGAGTGTGTGTCCCTGGTTCTCCCACTGTCCCATTCTTCCTGGAGGACATCTGTGGTCTTCTCATTTCTCCACCCCCCCTTCGTCCTCCTCATTCTCAGCTGCTAGCCTTACTTTCTACTTTCATTAAGTGAGTTGAAGCCACCAGGACAGAACGACCTTCACTGACTCCCACAACTGCACCTCCTCACCCCAGGGTCTGTGCCTGCCGCCTCCCTCCGATCACCTGCCCAGCGGCTCTCCAAGGCCCGTTCCTCCAGCCCTCTGGTTTTTTCAGACCATCCCTCCAGCCGCTGTCCCCTGTCCCCCCATCAGAACACACACACATCCATCCTCTGAGTAGAAACAGACACGCCTCGGCCCTGTTCACCCTCCGGGCGGCCGGCCATGCTGAGCTCCTGATGCGGCGGATCTTCAAAGAGCCGTTTGTGTCTGCGTCTTCACCCCGTTCTTGTTGGAACCCAGTCTAGCTTTTGCCCCATGGCTTGTTCCATGGCAGCTGCTTTGTCCAGGCCACCGCTGAGCTTCCCATTGCTCCGTCTAGTGGTCAGTTTTGAGTCCCTGCCGTGCGTGGCCTGGCAGTGGCAGTGTGGACACAGCTTTCATCCATCCTGGGCACAGGGCACAGCGTCTGCGACCCCCAGGGCCCCCCCCACTGCTTTCCGCCTTCCCTCCATGCCTGTGCCCCTCCTCTGTTGCCAGCTCTTCTTCCCCAGCCCCTTCCCATCAGAGCACCCTGAGTGCAGACCTGGGTCCTGTCCCCTCTCTGCACCTGTTCCTTGGGCGCTCTTAGCTAGTTCTGTGGATTGGAATGCCACTGTCTGCCACGGCACCCAGCCCCACCCTGTCCCTTCCACCCTTTGCTCTTGCATATCAGCTGCTCCGCAGACCTTTCAGTTGTGATATCCAATAGACCCCTCAGACCAGACCCTACAGTGAGCTGTTCTCCAGCCTCCTTCAGACTCTGCCACCTCTTCAGCCTGGGTGATGACAAGGCCGTCCTTCCAGTTGTTCAGGTCCCAGAGGTTGGAACCATATAATCTCTCTCTCTTTTTCACTCTCCCGTGCCACTCCCCTCACACCCCGAGTTTCGCTAATTAGGAAATCACCGGAATCAGCTCCCTGCTCGCCACCTTCCTAGGAGCTGCCGTTGCCTCTTTCTGGGATGCCCCAGAGGCCTCGGTCCTTGCTACCCTGCAGCCTGCTGTCAACACAGCATCGCACTGAGCCTTTGTGAATGGAAGCTGGATCAGGTCACTCTTCTGCCCAATCTCATGAAAGAACCCTCATTTCCTTTACAGCCAAAGTCCTTACAGTGGCCTCCGGAGCCAGGAGTGATGCGCCGCCCGTCATCACCCACCACTGCCCTCCCACCTGCCCCAGCCCTGGCACGCTGGCTGCCCCTTGAACACACTCCCACTGTACGACTTCTTATCTGGCTCTTCCTTCTTCTTCGTCCCCTAATTTCTTCTGCTGACCCGCTCATCTCCTTCAAGTCCATGCTCAGATGTCGTTTTTCTTAGCAAGACCTGTGGGTAGTGTCACCTGGTGCTAGAACCGAGAGCATAGGGCTTCACACCTGTTTGCTGGATGACTGAAGGGGCCTGGTTTTGTCGGGTGGAGCCCTTCTTTGTGCTACTAAAGAAAGAGCTGTCCTTTCTCCTTGAGATGGGCTGGAGACATCCTTGGAGATGGAAGGCGTGGCCTTTCAGGTTTCCGTTTTTCCATGGATGGAAGGAGTGGGCTGTTTCTTGGAAGGTACCTTTTCCAGAATGGTCAGTGCCGTGGCTTCTACCATCCCGGTTGCTGCTTGAGGAACTTCTGAAGTGACTGTAGAATTAAGCATCTGTATCTTGGTGGCCTATGGTTTGCTGTCATGACTCTACACTGAGGTCTCAGCTGAAGCTATAGGGACAAAATCAACTTTGTTGGCACTCTGGCTGATGCACATTTTTCTCCTGATTATCTTAGCTGGAAATTTCTGTTCCAAGGAGAGCAGTTGTGTGGGTGGCTTCTGTTGCGACATTTGCCGTGTGCTGCCTTAGGCCAGCATCTTCTCAGCTGGGACACAGCTGGGCCCTCCTTGCCCTCAGGCCCAAAGGCAGGGCTCCCCTGTACTCCTCGGAGTCTCAGTTGGGCAGCAGATGAAATCTGCATTAGCACTGATTTGTTTCCATGTCCAGTTGAGCAATAGATGTTGAGATCCGTGAAGGCGGAGTTCCGACTGCCTTGGTACATCAGGATTCAGCTTGGTCCCCACATGTAGCAGGATTGACTGAATGAATGTTCATGGACTTGGGAGTAAATATCTTCCCTATAGCCGTGGCCCCCGATCCCCAGCCTGCAGACTGGTACTGGCCCATGGCTTGTTAGGAATCTGCTGCACACCAGGAGGTGAGTGGTGCGTGCATGAGCAAAGCTTCATCTGTATTTACAGCTGCCCACCATCGCTCTCATCACTGCTTGAACTCTGCCTCCTATCAGATCCGTCCTCTTCTTCATCCACGGAAACATTGTCTTCCATAAAACCTGTCCCTGGTGCCCAAAGGTTGGAGACCACTGCCTTATGGTGAAGCCTAAGCAGACGTCGGACATCCCACTGGGATGTGATACTCTGCACAAGCCAAGGCCAGGGGCAGGGTGCATTCCTGCTGAGGAGCACACACTCGTTTGCATCAGTTTTGCTTTATTATTTTTAATGATTGTGGGTACATATAGTTGTATATCTGTGCAGGGTACGTGTGATGTTTTAATACAGACACACAACGTGAAATTACTCAATTCAGGGTGACTGGGCTACCCATCACTTTTGGCGATTATCACTTACGTTAGGAGCATTCCTATTCCACTCTCTTAGTTATTTTAAAGTATACCCTGACTTACTGTTAATTATAGCCACTTTATTTTGCCATCAAATATTAATTCTTCTCTCTAACTACATTTTGTACTCTTTAACTAGTCCCACTTTATTCCTCTTTTCCCACTATTGTTAATATTTCGCTCCCACAGGTGAGTGAGAACGTGTGAGATTTATCTTACGATGCTTCACGTATCTCACTTAATATAATGAGATCTGGTTCCATCCGTGTTGTCGCAAGTGTCAGGATTTCATTCTTTTTGGTGGCTATATAATATTCCGTGGTGTATATATACCACAGTTTTCTTTACCCATTCAACTGCTGGTGGACACCTAGTTTGATTCTCTGTCTTGGCTATCGTGACGAGTGCCACAATAATGATAAACGTGGGAGTGCAGATAATCTTTTCAATATACTGAATTCCCCTCCTTTGAATATATACACAGCAGTGGGATTGCTGGGTCATATGGCAGTTTTTTTGGTGAGTTTTAACTCCAATCTGTGTTTTTCACACTGAGTCAGTCTGCACTTTGTCTTCAGTCCCCAGAGCCTTTTGCTATGCTGTTTATGAATGATGTTGCTTCCGTCAAATTCTATACCTCCATTTTAAACATGGAGCCATGCAGAGCTGGAGCTCCGCGGGCAGAGTGCCGGGCCAGCCCCACCGGGTTCCGATCCCAGCACTGAATTTGCTAGGGGTGCTCTTTGCTTTTTTGTGATTCAGTTTTCTCACCCTGCCTTACTTCTTCTGTTTCCTTATTTGACCTTCTCCGTTTCACTTTCCTTGGCTTCCCAAAAGCCAAAGTGATGAAATCTTCCTCTTTATTTGAAGTCCCAGTCCTGTGTCTTTGATCTCTCAATCCACGACCTCCTACCACACTGTACCCTTGTCTGTCTCTTCTCCCAGCTCTGAATGAGGTGCAATTTCCCATTGTTCAGTTTGAGGGTCCCCTGAGGCCTCTGCCGTTGCCCCTTCTCCACCTCTGGTCACCGTCTTTCTGACATCCTCACCCATCTGCAGTAGAATGTGGACTGTGACAGACCTGTATGCTCCCAAGGAAAGGGCTGTCACCATGACCGTGGAGCGCTGTAATCAGCACCTGTATAGCAGGTGCTCAGTAAGTAGGAGAATTAGAGGAATGAATGAATGAATAAATGAACCAAGTCCCTCCTCAGCTCCGTGGGACGGGCACTCAGCATTTGAGTCTGGCTCTTTAGCTTAACCAGAAATATTGAGGGGAGGTTTGAAAGGTGCCCGAGGAGAGAGCACCCATGCCCGTCTTTGGGTGCCAGTGCTGCCTGGTGTCCCAGGACCGCTGGGCAGTGCTGGGCTGGGCTGCAGGAGCAGGGGATCCAAGCCCACCTTCCACTGATGTCCAGAGAACAGCAGCAGAGCTAGTTGAAGATTTCGGAGGGGTTTCTTTGAGGAAATGCTCACTGAATTAAGTTTTGGACCTTTTATTTTCCTTAGTATCCTGGGGCTGAAGAGAGAGATTGTCTTAGATGCATAAAAAGTGAGGGAACAGATTGTCCCAGGGGAGTTCCGAGTTAGCTGGCAGTCCGGCTGTTTGTACAAGCCATAGGCCTGTGCTCCTCTGGGCATCTGTATGGGCGTCTTTTTCTTCTAACTGAACAAGGAACAGGCTCGCGTGTGAGCAAACACGCACACAGAGGAATGAGAGCCCCAAGTGTCAGTACATGTGTTGTCAAGGGGCAGGGAGAGAAAAGACACTGTCTGCAGTTTTGATCCTTACATTCGTTTTGCTCCTAGAAAGTAGAGAGGAAGGTTTAGACACCCAAGCTGACAGATGTGCTTTCCTGAAGGGTCTGAACAGGATTTGTCAGGACCTGTGGGCAAAGTGCTGCACAAAATTGTGGAGGGGGAACGTTCTGGGTCCCTTTGCTTGGAACTCGTCCAGCTGCCTCACATCTTGATGAATATTTGGGGATATCTTTAGGTCAGCACCAGCGTATGTGGGCTCCAAGTAATGGGGTTTGAGTAAATTTTAATCACATTGAAATAGGGCTTCATGACAGGCTGGCTGGGACACCTGTCTTGTGTTGGTCACTGGGCCTGACTTTGGTGGCCATCCTCCTCTGTCATTCTGTGACTTGGAGCACAGTTGGCAAGTTCCGACGTGATGCATACAAAAGGCTGATTGTGCACCTGTGCTGTCCAGCGTTACTTGTGTGGGCTGTGATGTCATTCTGACTCTGCGGTGTGCTCTTAGGGAAGTTTCTTACCCTCTCTAAGCTCTGATTTTCTCCTTGCTAAAAAGGAGTATAATAAGCTTGTGCTGAGGGTTTATAGAAATCAAAGATGTGAAAGGTTTTGCCCAGTCTGATATTCTGTAGCTATTAATGTTGTTTGTAGCATTATTATATGACATAATACACACATTGGGATCCAGTTACTGCCACAGAGAGTTTGTGTATTTGTGTGTATGTGTGTTTATGCATTTATATAACTTCATTCATTTTCACCCTACAAAATGTTACGAGGGAAGCTACTGTCATTCCCACTTTTCAAAATGAAAAAATTGAGGCCCACAGGGGTGATTGTTTGTTTTCCCAGCTCACACAACAACAGGGAGTCACAGAAGGTGAGCATTTGGGGGGACTGTCCCCGGGGTTTCTATGCACACGTCATGGTAAATGGCAACACTTAAAAGCATTTATCTTTTTGTTGCACAGACACGCCAGCGGGCCAAGTACCACATGTGTGGTATGTGGTTTGATCAGCTAGTCTCAAGGGCTCTCTGAGAACTGAATGGACTCAAAAAGTTGAACAGGGTGTGAGTCGGGGGTGGCGGCCTGACTGTACATAAATCAGGCAGGGAAGATAATCCCACAGCTTCACAGACACGCTTTGTAGCAGCGAGGGGCGGCGGGGCTGCTGAGAGCTGAGCTCTGCGGAACCGGCTCCTGCATCCTCACTTCATCCTCCCTGCAAGCCCGGCCACTCGGCGCACGTGTCACAGAGGAGGAAATGGTGCTTGGGGAGTTCAGTGACTCGCCTGAGCCGGAGCCGAGTGGAGTGACGGAGCCGGGCCTTGAACCCCGGCAGCCAGACTCCGCGCCTGTGCCGTCACCCTCTGTGCGGCCCTGGGGGGCGGTCGATGAACACAGTTCATCAAAAACGGACTGTGATCCGACAGATGAAAGCCGGGGTCTGTGAACATGTGAATGTTCTTTTGTAACCGAAATGTGCTTTAGTTGTTTTCTCTGTGTGCAGGGAAGAGCCACCATGAACTCCCGGCTCCTCGGGCAAAGGGCTGATTTATGAGGCTTTACTCAACTCTACCAGCTGGTTAACGACATGGAGCTTTTAAAGTTTCAAGGGCAGGAAATTAACAAACAGGCTTTTTGGATGACGCTGACCAAGTCCGTGGGGGTGGCTGGAACGTGAATTCAGTCGGAAGAAGTTTTGACACAGAATGCAGACACCTCTTGACCTAGTTTTGAATCACAATTCCATGTTAGCAAGAATCGGGAGATCAGAATTGGCGGGTTAAGCCCACTTTCTTATAGATAAGAATTTTCCAGAGGAATCTTGGAGAGTATCTGATTTAGATGAAAAGGAAAAGATGAAAAAGAAAGATTAGTTGTTCAGATATAAACAAGCGATGGGTATCCTTAAGTGATTTTAAATTTGATACGATTGCCATCGGAAAATTTTGAACATTTAGCATGTATGTATATACATATGGGTGTGTGTGTGAATGTGGATAGACAGATAGATAAATGCATGCATTTTGGGGGGAGGACAGAGTCCAGCTGTATTGCCCAGGCTGGAGTGGTGCAGCAACTATTCACAGGCGTGGTCACAGCCCACTGGAGCTTTGAACTTCTGGGCTCAAATGATCCTCTTGCCATAGCCTCCCCAGTAGTTGGAACTGCTGGCATGTACCATATCAACCTGGATTTAGACTGTTTATACTATATATAATATTCTAACTATTAATTCTTTTTATATATTTGAGTCTTTTACTTTATTGAATACATGAAACTATACCACATTTAGTTTTTTTGAAGTCACATGCCACTGGGAATCTGCTTTCCATTGCCTTCTTGGTCCTTCGGAAGAAATATAAAGGTAGGATATCTTTGCAGAATTATAGTAGGGAAAGATTCCTGTAATCCTTCAGCAGCTTCTCAGAAGCAGCCACGTGGCAGTGGACCAGTGTGTGCCCAGCAGGTAGTGACCCCAAATATCAAGTTGGAAAGACTGAAGTGCGCAAGCTCTGCTTCCAGCCTCAGCTTCTCATTCTTCAACTTTTCTTCACTTCCCTAAGAAAGGGAGCACAGAGTCTTCCTGAGGGCCAGTGGCTGTATCGTGGTTGATCATGTTCCCAAAGAATCTTTGGCCGGGTACAGTGGCTCACGCCCGTGATCCTAGCACTTTGGGAGTCAAGGTGGCTGAATTCCTACCTAGCACTTTGGGAGTCAAGGTGGCTGAATTCCTTGAGCTCATGAGTTCAAGACCAGCCTGAGCAAGAGCAATACCCCGTCTCTACTAAAAATAGAAAAATTCGCTGGGCGTTGAGGTGGGCGCCCGTAGTCCTCCCGCCTCGGGAGGCTGAGAAGAGAGGATTGCTTGAGCCTAGGAATTTGAGGTTGCTGTGAGCTAAGACACCATGGCACTCAACTCAGGGCGACAGAGACACTCTGACTCAATAAATAAATAAGAAAAGAAAAAGCTCTGGGCTTCTTTCTGCTTTTGGGGAATGAGTGGTTCAGAAGGCCGTTTGTTCTCGTGAAGGAGCTGGCTTGGAATGGTCTGGTTAGACTCTGGCAAGTTTGTTTAGAATGCATATAAGGAAAGGGAAGGAGGACAGGAAAAAAAAAGAGTCACAGAATATTGCAGGATTTATTTGCCTCAAAATCAGAATAAATGGGTAGCTTTCCACAAAAGCCAAAGAAGACTGGGATATCATTACCCAGCTCTGTGAGGACCCTCTTCCACTCACGCTGCTAGATTTATTGCAGAGCCCAGAAAAAGTAATATTAATGCAATTTAAAAATTGCCTTTTCAGAAATTAGGGCCAGGCCGGCGCTTTAGAAGTAAGTCACTTACAGCGGGACATGGGGAGAGAGAAGGGGTCTCCGTGCGTGCGTGTTTTCAGTTGATTGCTTTAGAGCATTTCCTGGCCGTGCGTCTGTCACCTGGGCTAACCCACCTGGTGTTCACGAAGGCACCATCTCTCCACATGAGCCAGACTTCAAGTATTTCAGACACTCACAGTTCGTCCACCTGTGGGAGGCTGCAAAATCAAAATATCACCGCCATGGTGGCAGTTGGACTTGCAGGGAAGAGAGAAGGACTCGCTGTGCCTGGCAACATGCGTGCTCCGGGGAAGGAGGGCTGGACTCCCTGTGTGGTGATCTGACCGCCTGGCTCAAGGGCTCTCTGGGTTTAAAAGTTATACAGGACGGGGCACGGTGGCTCACGCCTGTAATCCTAGCACGCTGGAGGTCGAGGTGGGTGGACTGCTGAGTTCCCGAGTTAGAGACCAGCCTGAGCTAGAGTGAGACCCCAGCTCTAAAAATAGCCAGGTGTTGAGGCTGGTGCCTGTAGTCCCAGCTACTCAGGAAGCTGAGGCAAGAGGATCACTTGAGCCTAAGAGTTTGAGGTTGCTGTGAGCTGTCACTCCAGGGCACTCTACTGAGGCTGACAAAGTGAGACTCAAAAAAAAAAAAAAAAAAAGTTGCACAGGATATGACTTCAGGGTAGCAGCCGGAACTTCTGTAAGTCTTGCAGGGAACATAATCCCAACACTTCACAGACATGCTTTGTGGGTGTCCTCCTGACTGCCGCTGCCCAGTGATGGGATTTTAAATGAGATGCTTCATCTTTCTAAGCCTCAGTTTTCATAACTGCAAAATGTGGAATTATCCCCACTGTAGGCAATATTGCTGTGACAGTGACATTAGGTGGATGGTGAATGCAGAGCTCTTTCAGAGTTGTTTATGGCTTATGAAGTGTCCAGTTGAATAGAAGTTGTTCATCATAAATGATGAATTGTGTTCACTTGACTCAAGAAAAATCTCAGCTTCATTGCACTATTCCCCTCTTCCCAGGCAATCGTTGGAGGCCCAGGGTAGAGGCTGGACCTGGAGGTTGGGATGCCTTGGTACTGTCCAGCTCTGCTGCTGCACAGATCACTCGGCCACAGAGCCTCTTGGTTGGGCTACAGCGCAGGGAGGGAGCATCAAAGAATGTGCACAGACCCATACATTTACCTCAGCGTGGGACGATTTTGAGGCCATTTCATTCATTTAACCTCTTATACACATAGGTTTACATATACTTTTTCATCTTAACCATCTAATTCTGCTGGTGGATAGAAATGCTAATTGTTGAAACCCTCCAGCTCAAAGGGGACTTGGAGGCCACCCATGGCTGGTCTCTTGTTTCCCCTGCATAGAGGGGGGGCAGTGGACACATGTAGGTAGCCCCTCTCTTCTGCTCAAAACCCGCAGCGGCTGTTTTATTGGCATGAGACTCTTGAACTTGATTGGCAAATAGCTAGACTCTTCCTTTGCCCCTTTGAAGCAGTTCACATTATTTTGTTGTTAGTGCAGTGTAGGGGTACACTCTGCTCAACTGTTGAATTTACCCCGCAAATAGCACTATTAACATTTCTAAGAAAAACAAACAAAAACAGATCATAGCACAGTCTTGGGCCTTTTCTTTCCTCTCCCCTGTGTCTTCAGCCTCCTTCATGGATAATAAATGCTGAAGGGCTTCTGCAGTGACAGAGGGGATTCTCAGAGGACTCAGGTGACTTGCTTTTGATGTACCTTTGGAAGGAAGCTTTGGAAACTGTATAAATTGAGTGAGTTCTGAGAAGCCCCCACATCCCAGGGCCTTTGATTCTCAGATCTTTACTTCTTCTCACACCACATTTTCTGTGTTGTCTAGCATTGGTTGGGGGTTTCTAATAACAGAAGCCACACGCAATCAATATGGAAACTCTAAAAAATACCAAGGAACGTAATAAAAGAAAGTAAAAATCACCTGGAGTCCATGTTATCACATGTGCATGATAATTGTTAACATTTTAGTACACTTTCTTCAAGACGTTTTCCTACTTGTGGATGTATTTGCCTTGCTTAAGCACAGTGACACAAGAGTTGGAAATTCTTGTTTTTAATGGTCATCTTCCATATTTAGACTCATTATTTCCTTCTTTTCACAGGAAAATCTTGGCCTGTTCACTTAGGAAGCAGGTTCTTTCCTTCACTGATGGCAACATGTCCATTTGGTGAATCCTATGGATTCATTCATTTCTTTTAGACTTCCGAACAATCTTAAAAATTTTGCAATCAAGGCTGCTTTTGAGTCTCACACTTACTAGACGCTAAAGGGGGAAGCAGGAGAGAGTGAGGCGATAATGCAATTCCTAGAGCTACACAGGGCTAGAAGAGCTGGAAAAGGGTGTGAGTTTGCAACGGCTGACATTGCACAGCTATAGAACCCTGTAATTGCACTCAGAATGATTAATACATAACCATGTACTGAGTCAGTTGGGTGGTTGCTGCAGGGAGAAGCCACAAATGAATCCTCGCAGGTTATATTTTACCTGGGGAATTAGAGTTAAACTGGGCATGAGCTTACAGAATGTCTAATACCTCCTTCCCAACCCTGCAGGGGGTTTAGGAAAGAAGAAAACTGTTCAAGCAAATACTTGATTGTGGCAATTGTGGTGAGAGGGCTGGCATCCCTTTTATTTATCATCAACTCATATTTCAAAGGGACTAAGCACTTTCTTTAAAAGTCAGTAAGTTTTCTATAAGAAACATTATATATAAACTTTAAACCACTCTGAAAAACACATTTACTACTAAATTGAGCATTCTTTCACTTTGTTTTAATATTAGGGAAATATTAGGAAAATGCAGCAAGTATAAAATAATAAAAACACCAATCATCTGTTTCCCCGAGACGACCATTGCCACTGAGGCTTCGGTATATACTTCCTGTCCTTTTCTCTTTTCTCCTTTTCTTTTCTTTTACTTTCTTGTGCTTTGTGGATATTATTAATCTTCTGTTGTTGCCCACTTACGACTTCTGCCCCTCTATTATAAATGTTTCAGTGAATATTCTTGTAGCTAAGTCTTTGCATAGAACCTACATTACCCTTTGGGGTAAGTAGCAGCGAGGGGTGATTGAGCCAACTGGTGTGCACAGGTAAGACTTGTCATCCATCTCATCAAACTGGGGTACAGATGTGTGACTGTGCAACAGGTACCAAACTTACCCTGCTAATAATAGCCTATGCTCTTTTTTTTCTTTTTTTAATTAAATCATAGCTGTGTACATTAATGCAATCATGGGGTACAATGTGCTGCTTTCATATACAATCTGAAATATTTTCATCAAACTGGTTAACATAGCCTTCATGGCATTTTCTTGGTTATTGTGTCAAGACATTTATATTCTGCATTTAGTGAGTTTCACCTGTACCCTTCTAAGATGCACCATAAGTGTGATACCACCAAATTACCTTCCCTCCCCCGATCCTCTCCTCTCCCCTCCGCTCCTTTGCCCCTTTCCCCATATTCTTATGCTATAATTGGGTTATAGCCTTCATATGAAAGCTATAAATTAGCTTCATAGTAGGGCTGAGTACACTGGATACTTCTTCCATTCTTGAGATACTTTGCTAAGAAGAATCTGTTCCAGCTCCATCCATGTAAACATGAAAGAGGTAAAGTCTCCGTCTTTCTTTAAGGCTGCATAATATTCCATGGTGTACATACACCACAATTTATTAACCCTTTCGTGGGTCGATGGGCACTTGGGCTTCTTAAATTTT
>CAUYRH010137065.1:0-43731 GCA_963574655.1 Perodicticus potto | reverse complement strand
AATCATAATTGTGTACATTGGTGCAATCATGGGGCACAATGTGCTGACTTTATATACAATCTGAAATATTTTCATTGAAATATTTAACATAGCCTTCATGGCCTTTTAATCACTATGTGAAGATATTTATATTCTACATTTAGTAATTTTCACTTGTACCCTTGTAAGATGCACCATAAGAGTGATCCCACCAATCTTAAGATAAATGCTTAAATCTTTGGTTTTTGTCTTTCTTGACTTCTAGCATAGGCATTTATAGCTGTCAAAGCCCCTAAAGGCACTAGCTTTAGCTGTATTTCATGAATTTTGATATGTCATATTTTTATCTTCATTCAGTTCAAAATATTTTCCAATTTCCCTTGTCTCTTATTATTTTTTTTAAAAGAAGTCCTGGACTCACCAGGAGCAGTGGGCTCACATCTGTAATCCTAACACTGTGGGAGGCTGAGGTGGGAGGATTGCTTGAGCTCAGGAATTTGAAACTTGTGTGAGCAAAAGTAAGATTTTGACTTCACAAAATATAAAAAACGCAGCTGGGTGTCGTGCTACAAGCCTGGAATCCCAGCGACTCGGGAGGCTGAGGCAGCAAGATGCCCACAGCTAGAGTCTGAGTTTGCAGTGAGCTCTGATGACATCACTGCATTCTGCTTAGGGCACAGGGTGAGACTCTTTCTCAAAACAAAACAAGAAAATTTCTGGACTATTTAGAAAATATGTCCCTCCCTTACTTTTTTTTTTTTTTTATTTTTTTACAAAAACTACATATTTTTATTTTTCTCAGATTTCTTTGCTCATTGATTTCTAACTTAAGTCTGGCAGTTTCCAGAACATAGTCTATATTAATTTAATCACTTTTAATTTGGGGTAGCATCTTTGGCATAGCATGTGGTCTACACTGAGCATCCTATATGTACTTGGAAAGAAATATGTTTTCTTATTGCATGTTTGATATCAATTAGCATGATTTGACTGACTGTTTCACACATCTGTATACTTACCACTTTTCTGTCTACTGAGCATATTTGCTATGAGGGAGGAAATACCGAAATCTCCAATAATAACTTATTCATTCCTATTTTTCTTTTTTCAATTCTGTTGGTTTTTCATTCATGTATTTCTAAGCTATCGTTTTACATATACACATATGTATATGAATAATTGTTATATCATCCAGTTACGTAAGCTCCTGTATCATTACAGCGCATCATTCTTTGTTACCAATAATGTGCCTTTTCTTAACGTTTATTTTTCTGTGCACGTATTAATGTAGTCACTCTGGCTGTCTTCCGCTTACAGTTCTTGAGTATTTATTTTCCCCAGTCTTTTGTTTTTAACCTATACTGTCAATTTCAAGTGTGTCTCTTTGAGTTTTGTTTTGTTTTTCTTCTCAATTGAATAATTCCTCTTTTGATTAGAATGTTCACTCCCTTTTTGTTAATATTATTATTAGTAGTATTCTGGCTATATTTTTATTTTGGTCTGGCATTTTACTATTTATGTTTGGTTTGATGTATTTCTTATTATTCCTCCTGTGCTTCTTTATTACCTTGCTTTGTGTTAAACAAAATATTGTTTAAACCCTTTATTGATGTTTAAGCTACATACACAATAGCTTTAGGCTATTTTTTTAATGGTTGCTCTAGCAATTACAATATGTTTCTTTAACCTTACAAAATTTTCTTTATGTTATTCTTACTACTAAATATAGAAAATTTACACCTACAGAGTTCCATTTCCCTTCGTTTGTCACTTGTAGTCTTACTGCCATATATATATTATAATAAAAGACATTATTAACCCAACATTACATGGTTTAAAGCTTTGCTTTAAAAGTCAGGTTTTTAAAATAAACTAATAAAGTAATATTATGTATGATTTAATATAAAAATTTAATATAAAATTTTATAAGTACTATTTTTTGTACTTACCCACATAGTTCCCAGTTCTGATGCTCTTCATTTCTTTCTGTGGATCAGACTTACCCTTTACTGCAATTTCCCCTCAGTATTCCACTAACATTTCTTATAGCACTCCGTCTCAGGACACAGATATGCTAGTAATTGTACCTCAATTAGGTGTTTATTCATATAGAAGTGTCATGAGCTACAAATACATGACATTAGATGTCTGAGCTACAAAGTCACAGAGAACAAGGGGGAAAAAGATGTCATTTCATAATGTGCAGTACAAAGTTCAGTCAATTTAATTGCCCATTATCACAACAACAACAAAAAACCCTGATAAAAGCAAAACTATATCTATAGAGTCCATATAATATTTTATCTACAGGAACTTGGCTTTCAACCAAAGGAAACAGCCAAATAATTTAGGAAAAAAGTACTAATAATGAGAGAACAATTGGGAATATCTTAAAAAGGGGATTATTATTCTCAAATACAGTTAAACAGCACAATAGAGAAAAAATAAGAAAAGCTTTATTTTGCCTGTAATTTTGAAGAATACTTTAATTGAGTGTAGAATTTTGAGTCTACATGTATTTCTCTCTTTGAATATGTTATCCCAGTGCCTTCTGGTCTCTATCGTTTCATTGAGGGTTATTTTATTTGATTACTCTTTCCTCCTGGTCTTTAAAAAACGTCCTTTACATTTTGTGAATCAGCTTTCCTGTGGAGCATGCAGAGTGTTTTTATCTGTGTTTGCCTCCCTCATGGCGTGTTGTTTCTCTGGTGTTATTCTGCTAATTACTGTTTTTCAAACGATGCAGAAAGTTTTGAACTATCATTTCTACAAAATTTTCTGTCCTTTCTTATTTTCTTTTGGAATGTCAATTACATATGTGGAAACACTTAATGCTGACCAAAAAACGTCTGAGGATATATTTCTTTTGCCCTAAATGTTTCCCCTCTCTTCTCAGAACTGAATCACTCTATTGCTCTGCCTTTAACCTCACTCATTTCTTTTGCTAACATCTCAATGCTGCTGATCAATCCATTTGGCGTAGTTTTCATTTTGGTTATTATACTTTTAAGGTCTGGAATCTCTATTTTGTTTCTATTTTATACTATTAATTCCTTTGTAAAGGTATTCCTGTTCAATCTCTCATTCTTTTCTTATTTTTCCCTAGATTATTTGACAGTTTTTCTTTTTTCTGAGTATGAGCCACAATTCTGTATTGTGGTTGAAAGTCACATTATTGTATATAAAATAGTGTTCTTACCCCAGGTATAGTTTTGTTTTTCTGAGGGTTGTGTGTGTGTGTGTGTGTGCTGTAGTAATGGGCAATTAACATGACAGACCCTAATCTGTGAAATTTTATGAAACCGTATCTCCTCTTCTCCTTGTTTTCTGTGACTTTGAGGCTCAGACAGTTGAAGCGGTCAAGTTTCATCTTTGCCTCCTGCCTAAGGAATAGATTCAAAGACATGAAATGTTGGTAAAGTTCCCCAGCTTTTCAGCTTTATTTTCTTTCAGGCTCCGTAGGATACATTGCACGTGCACATAATTTATCAGTCAGCCACAAAAAAGGAGTGTCTGTTATCTCAGCTTCCCAAATATCCCCCTTACAGTAACAGCTCCAGGGATCTCTCTCTGCCATGAATTTCACCTGGCAACTTTAGCTCAAGTTAGGAGATGAAGGGAATTCTCCCAAGCAAAGAGGTTATAAAATCATACTCGTACCTGAAACACAGCAGTTTATTCATTTTTTTTAAAGAATAAATGCTTCTTACATTGTTACCTGTATTTAAATCATTCCCCAGTGTCCTTCAATGGTTGATTTGATAATTTTGTTTGTTGTGTGCTTTTTCTCTGCAGGAAAATAAAAATCACACAACTTAATCAAGCTGCTGAAACTCGTCACTCCTTAATCTCTATTTCATCAACTACTATGAGTTTTGCCCTCTTAGTATGATGTTGGCCACTTCCTCTGCCTTTCTGTAAATCGTCCTTCACTTTTTTCTTATGGGGCTTTTAAAAAAAAATTTTTCCTGAAAATATTTGAAAACATTTTTAATACTTTGAAGTTAACAATTTGTTGTTTCTTTAACAATTTTGTATCCAGATTTATCATTGACTTTGTTTTTCCATTGTTTCACCAAAGGGCAAAAACTAAGAAAACCTTAATTTGCCTCTACATTGTACCTCTTTTCCTTGGGGTTTCTGGATTTCCAGAATTGCTTAAGAAAGTTCTTCCAGCACAGTGATGGTGCTATTAGTTTTCTGATTTTTTTCTAAAAGTTTTATTTAAAATTTTTAAATTTCCTAATGTATTTATTTGGAATTTATTTATTTAAATTTGCATAATATAGTGGTCTGATTAATTTTTAAATGATTATCTATTATGTTAGTGCCATTTACATAAAATTAATGTTTTACCTACTGAATGGGACTACTACATCTAACACATATTAATCTCTTGTATACATTAAGATGTAAATATAGATCCACTGTTTTGTTCTGCTAAGATCTTGCCTTTTTCTGTTTTGAATAACTGATATAACAAAGTGCCTCCTACTATTCTTCGTTTTATTGTTTCATTAGATAGTTTCAGCTCTTTTTGACAAATAATAAGTTTAGAAATATTTTAACTTATTAGGATCTAATTGATACTACATTACATACGTTTGGGGAAAATTAACTTTTTTGGATTTTAAGATTCTTATCCAAGAACTAATTATGTATTATTACATAATCCAATTTTAGTTTATGCTTTATATTCATATCTTGGCATGTTGATTCTTTCCTTAATCTGGTTCTTTATCATGTGTATTCATTTTATTCCTATATATAGTAAAATATGCAGATTTTTGTGAAGAGAAATAAAGTTGGTGTTTACCACGGACATTTTAAGTGCTTTGTGTTTTTGTAGAGCAAAGGTGTTGATTTTTGTACATTTATCTTACAACTATACTTCTTAACATATCATTTAATTCTAACAGACTTTTTATCAGAGATTTTTGATTGCCTAAGATTTCAATCTTATCACTCAGGAGGTCGTCTTCTCTGACATTTATTCTCCATTATTCATTTTCTTATATATTCTATTTTATTTGTTAAAACATCATAAATGATATTGGATGACGATGATGCCAATAACCATCCCGGTCTAGTCATTAAGCTTATTTGAGATGTGCTTCAAATAAATACTTTTAAAAGTATTACAGCATTGTTTTCTTTGCATCAGATACATAGACTTTATCATATTTAAGGATTTTTCTCCTATTCATTCATTAGACTGTTTATTCAGAATGGCTGTGGAGATTCATTAAATGTTCTTTAAAGCATTTAATAATATAATAATATTTATTCTTCTATAGAAGTATATTGAGATTTGGGATTATGGTGACTGTTTTTTGATGATGAGTCTTTTTTACAATGCTTGAATAACCTCACTGGGTCATTCTCATCACTCTTTTGATGAACAATGGAATTCTATTTGCTAAATCTTTATTTAAGCTGCCTGCATTTTTATACATAAATGAAGAAGACCTAAATACAGTCATTTCATCTGTACAGACTAAAGTACCCTATTTTTTAATTTTTTTTAAAATTTTGGATTAATACAAGAGTACATACAATTAGGTTACACTGCATTTGTAAGGTAATGTTTGAGTTGTAGTTGAGCCCTTCACCCAGGAGGTGTGCCATATACCTCTAGGTTGTACCTATTAGGTGGGAATCTGCCCCTCTTCCCCCTGCACCCTCCCCTTCTTGAATTTAATTGTGTTTGCTCTCATGTGGACCTACAGTTGTTAATCTACTAGTTTCAACTTAGTATTGAGTACATGAGATGCTCGCTTTTCCATTCTTGAGATATTTTAATAAGGATAATATTCTCCAAATCCATCCAGATAAATTCAAAAGATGCAAATTCTCCATCTATTTATGGCTGAACAGTATTCCATGGTACACATGTATCACAGACTATTAATCTATTCATGGGTTGATGGGCACTTAGGTTGTTCCGATATCTTTGTGATTGCAAATTGAACTTCCATAAACATTCTAGTACAAATATCCTATGATAAAGTGATTTTTAGGCCACAACACAAGGTCCCAAAGCTGCAGACGCTGGTGTGGGTGTGAAGAGAGGGAAATGCATAGGTGCTGTTGGTGGGATTGCAAACTAATGTAGCCTTTTTGGAAAGACAGATGGAGAATTCTCAAAGAGCTAAAAGTAAACCTTCCATTGAATCCCACAATCCCTTTGATAGGCATCTATGCAGAAGAAAGTTTTTTTATTTTTAAATTTTAAATGTTGAGTGATCCTAGATACATAATAGGTATCTACACTCATGGAGTCCATGCGATGTTTTGATACAGGCATAAAATGTATAGTCATCAAACAGGGCAATTTGGGTATCCATCACCTCAAGCATTTAGTATTTCTTTGCGTTAGGAATTTTCCTAATTCTACTTTTTAAGTTATTTTAAAATGTACAATAAATTGTTGCACAGGTACCCTAAGGAACTACTGAATACAAGATCTCATTCATTCTATTTATCTGTATTTTGTACCCATTAACCATCCCTACTCTATCCTCTCCCCACTACTACCCTTTCTAGCCTCTCATAACCATAATTCTACTATCTCTATGAGTTCAATTTTTTGTTTGTTTGTTTTTTGTTACCACATATGAGTGAGGACATAAGGAATTTGTCTTTCTGTGCCTAGATTATTTCATATAATGTGATGTCCTCCAGTTCTTTCTAGGTTGCTGCTGACAGGATTTTATTCTTTTGTATGGGTGAATAAGTACATTGTATATGTAAACATATCTTGGGAAGAGTATAAGGATTCTGTTTCCTTTGGGTAGATACTCAGCAATGAGACTGATGAACCAAATAGTAGTTCTATTTTTAGTTCTTTTAGAAATCTCTATACCCTTTTCCACAGATGTTGAATTAATTTACATTTCCACCAATGGTGGATAAGTATTCCCTTTTTTCCACTTCCTTGCCAACAATCTCTTATTATTATTTATTTTTTTTAAATGATATTAACAGCTATCTTTACTATTGAAAGACGATATCTTATTGTGGCTTTAATTTGCATTTCTCTGATATTTAGTGATGTTGGACATTTTTTCATAT
This sequence comes from Perodicticus potto, assembly GCA_963574655.1. NCBI lineage: Eukaryota > Metazoa > Chordata > Mammalia > Primates > Lorisidae > Perodicticus > Perodicticus potto. The sequence goes on along the minus strand of CAUYRH010137065.1, from coordinate 36,678 downwards.
TTTTGTTAGCCATTTATATGTCTTTGTTTGAAAAATATCTATCTGTGCTTTTTGCCCAGTTTTTAATGAGATTTTCTACATAGACATCATATTATCCATGAAGACAGTTACATTTTTATCTTTTTCAGTGTGACTGACTGTCTTCCTTCCTTCCTTCCTTCCTTTTTTCCTTTCTTCCTTCCTGTCCTTTTTTCCTTCTTTTTCTTCCTCTGACCACAGTCAGTCTGGCACCTCTTAGAGGGTTTATAGAAATGACGAGAACAAAATAATTGGGTTGATTCACACCTCAGAGGGAAAAGCATTTAAGACTCCAGTATGAACTATGATGTTTACCAAGAGATTTTGTACATGCCTTTATAAGTTTGATGAATTTGCCTTCTAGACCAATATTGCTTGGAGTTGTTACTGTGAACAGTGTTAAGTGTTATCTAATATTTTTTCTGAATGTATTGAGTGCCACCCTCACCAGGTCTAGGGAGGTCCTTGGGAGCCACTGGCTGGCCCATCAGCCCTAACGCTTATTCCCAGACATCCCAGAAATTTTGAGTCATCTTCTATCTTTATAATAAATTAATTATCTGCTTTATAAGAGCTATAGTTTATTTCTTTTAAGAGTATTATGAAATCTAATCTCACAGACACAGTAATCTATGTTTCATCAAAAAACTCAGCTATTTCCAATATATTTTCTGAAGTTTTAGCCTCCAATTATTTGCCTATTTATTTGTTTGTTTTGAAGTGCATAGTTATGTTTTAGATTTTTCAGACATCTTTACTCTCCTTTATACACAATTGTTATCTTTTTCCTTTTTGATGGCATTAGGTTCTTTTTTGTTAGAAATTTCTGTAAATGGAAATATTAAAAAGAAATTTAATTTTCTTTTCACCTAAGTTCTAAGCAAATTGAGAAATTAAGAAGAAGAAAAAGTAGAAGTAGATGGTAACCAACACATCACCCATGTTAATGATAGAATTTAAACTGAGTTGGCTGGGAACCTGCCACCTTAAGGAAACCTGTGGCCTTCCTGGTCCTTAAGGCCTTTGACCGAATCCAAATTTTATACAACAAATCATTTTATTACGAGAGTACAGCACAGAAGGATGATACTATTCTTGCTTCATTTGGTGCTTATGAAAGAACAATCTTGAAATCAGATGGCCTCAGGTCCCACCCCACCAGAATAAAATGTTCAAATGGAATATATAATAGTTTCTTATTAACTGTGGTCACCATATAGTGTGACAGAACACTGAAAATTATTCCTTCAGTCAAACTGAGACTTTGTCCTCTTCAGTCAACATCTTTTCTTTCTCCATCCCTGTTCCTTCCTTCACAAGCTCCTGTCATCTTTCAACTCTCTGTGTGAGATTCGCCATTCTAGATTCCAAATATGTGGAGTCATACAGTATTTGTCTCTGTTTTCTTTGCTCAATCTTCGTATCCTTTGTTGTTAGCTTTACTCCAAGACCTGACTGCTGTCCTCATCCACTCATGTACAAGAATGAGACAATGAAACTCTGGAACATGAGTTCTTGGACAGAGATGCTGCCTTTTCCATTCCATGTCATCATTCTTCTAATCTTCACTTCTTTGACATATTAGTCAATAAGACTTTGCTGCGCATTAGGCTAATGATTATTACAGTCAGGTAATACTTCAATGGTGGGTAGAGCTGAGATTCAGATAGCAGAGAGATTATAATGTGAAGACTATGAACTCTCAAACCTAAAATGAATTATGAGTAACACTTTTTAAAAATCTCTCTCCCACTTTCAGACAGATTCATTCTTACACAATTTCAGGAGAATAAAAATCTATTCTCTTTTGAAAAATACTTAATTTAAAAATTAGTGGGACAATTAGATTTTGCTTTTGAAAGAGATAATTTCTTAAATGGCCAGGCTACAATACAAGGTTTTTAGGCAATTTAGAATGTAGCCATCTTGAAAAAAATATTGCATTTTCTAGTACGGCACCAATACATTCTTCTGAAGTTATCACATCAACACTTTCTGCAGGGTATGTGTATGTGTTGAACATAGTTACATTTTTTAAATGGAGGCAATCTAGGCAAGTGATTCCCTAAAGTCTTTCGCAGAATAGTAATCCCAGGAGGTAAACTTTGAAAGAGGATTTCACTAAGCAATTTACTTTGTTTTCCTCTTGGGACTTGTTTGCATGCTAACAAACTCTAAGAAACAGTCAGTAAACAAACCATATCACTTTTAAACTTCCAAACAGTTTGCTCTAATAATCTTTTTCACATTAAAATCCATGAATATATCTTAGGACCCTAATATTGAACAAAACATGCTTTAGAAATTGGAGGTATAAGTCAATGCTGGTAAAAAGAAATACATGGGAACACAACAGAATGTACGGTTATTAGATATAGTACGCTTTTTGCCAAAGAGGAGTTTCCAAGTTTATGCTGTTTCAGTCAAATCATGTGGAAATGATTATCAAAGGCTTCAGCCCAAGAGTTTTGTGCTCAGACCCTCAATGACTCAGGCCCTTACTCCTATCATTAAAAGTGATAGGGTTTAGCCTTCATATGAAAGCTAGAAATTAGCTTCATAGTAGGGCTGAGTATATTGGATATTCTTTATTCCATTGGGGAGCGGAGGGAGGAGGATGGGTGAAGGGAGGGTGATTGGTGGGATCACAGCTACAGTGCCTCTTAGGAGGCCACAGGTGAAACTTATGTAATGGAGAATACAAATGTCTTCATATAGTGATTAAGAAAATTCCATGAAGGCTATGTTAAACAGTTTGATGAAATTATTTCAGATTGTATATGAAGTCCGCACATTGTGCCCCATGATTGCACTAATGTTCACAGCTATGATTCAATAAAAATTTTAAAAAAAGAAAGTGATAGGAACTATTTAAGGAATATTTGAGAATCCTCAAATTTCATGGCATGAAAAAATATCAGCAGATGAACCTTTATTTATTTAGGAGATAAGTAGTTAGCTGTCAAAATATCTGCCTAAAATTTTGCTGGTTTCTAAATCATAGACTCTTTTGTTAAAATGTGTGTGCATAAATGTGACTGAAATGATAAAAGAATAAAATGCTGAGTGCCCCATCGAAGAGGACAGTTTGAAGGACTTCTTATCCGAGTGTATTCTAGCAATTCTAGTCTTACTACCATATGAAGGTAGCATCTGGAGTCAGATGGCCATCTTTTTTTAAGGCAGCAATGTCATTATTTTCAAAAGGAATCTCAATCAGAATTATAATGTTCAAAAGCGATGAAAGTTGTAGTGGACAGATTAGTGTTAGGTGCTCTCCAGGCTCCCTGGTGCCCTCACAGCATCTGCTTTATTAAGCCATATTTCGACAGCATCATCTTAAGGAACCTCAGACAGTGGATTCCTATACCTCTTGGGCGATGACTCTACAAATCTGAAAGAAAACACTGACTTGATATGACTGGGTCTCATTTGAGAACTCCCCTTCTGTTCAAAATGTTTAGTGTCTGCAAACTTACCTTGTTAAATAATATAATTCTAAAATGTGTTTTGTAGTGCTCTTTCCTAACATGCATAGCTGTGGCTTCCACAATCATTTTCACCACAGTATCCTCTGAGAGACTCTGTGGCTTTATGGTAACATAATAGATTTCATTTGTGATTTACTGAGAAAGAGAAAAGAGTAATGGCTATACTGGGCATTACTGGATTACAGTCTTCACCTTTAGGAAGTTTTTTGTGTTTCTTGACAAGAAAGATTATGAAGTGTGCGATATCCCCATTAGTCTGGGACAATCTTGAGTACAGAACCTAATTTTCCGTTTCTTTTATGTCTTTCATAGCATAAAGTAGGAAAATAAGAGCAGCGCTGATTAACTGATGCAGGCATTGCAATTAATTCATAAGTAGTTCCTTTAATAGAAATAGAATCACACAATGAAAATCATAGGACTGGAATGGCTTAACATCCAAGGAAATCATCTTTTAAATAGAAATGTTGCTGAAAAGGTTCCAGTTGATGAATTTCAAATATGAAATTATATTTCAAGAGTGCTAGGAAATTCAGCTCAGTAAGGTAGGAACCTGGAAAATCCTTAGGATTTCTGTGTGTGTGTCTTTTCACTTGCCAGATTTTATTTAACCAAATCCTATCTCTTCACAGAAATGTGAAGGAGATAAACAGAAAAAGAAAGGATTAGAAATGGTTTGTTCTTTCTGGTAGTAGCATAAAGAGTTTAGATACGTCCCCCTCCATTACCTTCTCTTCCTCTTCCTCTGCTCATAATGCCTTAATCAAATCATTATGATCTAGATGAAAAGATTGTTCGTAATGATGATTGTCTTCCCAAGCTAAAAAGATAAAACACTCTCATAATACTTCGTGTGTGTGTATCTGTGTGTGTATCTCTCTCTGTGTGTAACCTGTTCTTGAAAGTCAGGTCACAGTAAAGACTTTAAAACTAAAGATAAATCCTGAAAGCAATTCCATTAAACAATTAGAAAGTGCTCAGCTTTGTCCTCCAGGGAGCAGATATATCCAAGGCACCTATCAGACCAAGCAGAATTAAAATCTGAAGTATCTATTTCTCAAAACAAAACAAAACATTTTCTCACTTTCAGAGTTTTCTATGTCCCAGAATGAAATTCTTTCTCTTGTCAAATGACTACGCACTGAAGTTCTGTCCCAGTCATTTCATTTCGCTCAGTAAGACTCTAGTCTTGTTTCTTGCAGTTCATTTTTTGAATTTTCTGGATGGGCTTAAACATCCACATCTCACAGTCCTAAAGACTGTGTAAGTAATTTAAAACATCATATCATCTTGTAGTTATTTGGCTTTCTCTGAACAACTGCAGCAAAGACTCTTAAGTAATTTCGAAGACATTTAGCATAGTCTCTCTTTAATATACACCCAGAAAAATGGTGTTTACTTCTGGGCATCTTGTCCTCCTAGGACTTTTCACTTTACGTCGCCACACAACCTGTTTTCCAAGTGGTGTCGCTGGGAAGAGGGAAAGTGGGCACTATGGCTCTAGAGCAAAGGCTATTTATTCCTACTTCATGAGATTTGTAACTTCAAGTTGCTACGGACAATACAATTCCCTTGTCACACAATCGTGCTGGACCCAACTCTTTCACAGTTCTTCTACTTCCCTTTTCTATGGAGCACCTTCTATCCCTACATAGTAACTTAATGGTCGGTATGGATTTCTTATATTGAATCCTACCCACTGTTGAAATTATAACTCTAAATGTTGCTCTAACTGAAGAACCCATGTCCAAACCCATCAAGGCTCTTTAAATGAGTTTAAAATGTGGTCCTCTTGATCATAAATGTCAGCACTGGGGTGGGCAACTCATCTTTCAGTTCTTGGCTGCTTCAGATATATGTCTGATGCTTTTCTTCAACTTTGAAAACCACTGAAAGAGCTAAAGAAGGCACTAAAATATAGAATGTTTTCTCTGAGGGTTTATGGTTATAATTTTCAAGTCAATACACAGAAAATCCACTATGTGTCTGGTAAAAATGTGGAATCTAAGAAAACCATAGAGATTGCAATAACCTTATTAAACCAAGAAGGAAAATATATAGAAAAGGAAACCAAGGATTTGAAAATGCCCACAGAATTAGTATCAGCTTAAGAAACTGAATTTATTTATCCCAATTACACTGGCTCTTGTTTCCACCCTAAACTGTAGAGTCTAAGGGTTTCTTTAGTTCTTCAAGAAGCAGGATTTAAATGTGAATGCAGGAGAAAAAAATTTGTGTATGATAATTTTAAAAAACTTACCACAGGGGCACCTCAGGAGTCATATACACATCCAGAGCACAGACTGGTTTTTTCATACCCTTTCCAATAAAAGAAACCAGAGCTCTTTTGGAGGATGGCTGAGTAAAGAATGGCACACTGAAAATTCGAGATGTGTCTGGAGCTACTTGTGCCAGAAAGTAAGAACATGCTCAAACGAAACAAAACAAACAAACAAATAAATAAACAAAGGATGGAGGCACATCAAACCAACACAGGAACCAACTTCAAAAGCTTCCATTTGAAAAAGCTGGGAAAATTTGAATAATAACATAAATAAATAGTACAGGATTTTGTTACAAAGAGCAGAGCAAATGTCCATGAATGCATATTGATATAAATAATTGAATAAATAAATAAATGGTGGAGAAAGAAAAAATTGCTTTCAGTTAAAAATTCTAAATAATAGATAATTTTCTTACCCTTGAGTGTGGACGGGACTTAGGGATTCACTGCTAAAGAACAGAATATGGAGACAGTGGGAAAAGGTAACTTTGTAGTGGAGAAACCTTCCAGACATCACCTTATCCAAGTGAATAAGATTAACATCATCAGTGATCAGTCTTGTTGGTATTATACACCATATGATTTGATATGTCACCTCTGTATAGTTTTTCCCCAAATCCATAACCTAAGTTGATATAGTATGAATGTCTGTGTCTTCCTAAAATCAATGTATTGAAATCCTGAGCCTGAGGTGACAGGGCAGGAGGTGGACTTTGGGAGGTGATTTGATTTTGAGACTGGAGCCCTCAAGAATGGGATTAGCCTCCTTATGAAAGACACCCCAGAGAGCTGCCTATCCCTTCCACATAAGGATGTTATAGAAGGGCCCATCTGTAAGCCAGGAAACAGGCCTTCCCCAGATGCTGACTCTTGTGGTCTTTCAATCTTGGACTTTTCTGTCTCCAGTGCTGTGAGAAATAAATGCCTTTTTTCCTGTATAGATTCTACAGTATTTTGTCGTAGTGACCCAAATGGACCAAGATAATTATCTAATCACAAGAAAATATCAAGCAAGCCCAAACTGAGGAATACAAGAAAGCCGTCTAAAACTGTATGAGTAATCTCCAAAATTGTCAAAGTCTTGCAAAAAGAGAAAAAGCAAGAACTTTTACAAATCATAAGATACTGAGCAGACATGAGGACTAAATGTCATCTAGTGGAGAAATCAGAGATGTCCAAATTAAGTCTGTAGTTTTAGTTTTGACACAAGTGCCATGGTTAAATATAAGGCTAACCCCAGAAAAAGCTGGATGGCGGGTATGGGAACTCTCTGTATTATCTCCATAAAACTTCTGTTAATCTAAAGTATTTCCAAAGTAAAAACTTTATAAAAAAGAAGATGGGATCCTTATACAAAGATTATGATTTTGATCTCTATATTAGAATAAGTGCTACCTCTTAAAAATGGGAACATATTTGTTCCATCCAGTAACTTTAAATTCTATTCTCCCCATGTGCTAGAAGACACACATTCCAAGAACAAGACTGATGTTTGTAGTCTTAGAAAGGATCATGAATGTAAATAGGGCTCCAAGGGCTCAACCTGTCACCATAGCCAAAGGTTCTCAATTCTCAGCGCATCAAGCACTTAGGATGGTTTAAGAAAAAATACAGAAACTAGGGCCGTACCCGTAGAAGTTCAGTTTCCTTATTCTCAGGTTAATCCAAGTCATCACTATTGTTTTAAAAACCTTCCTAGATGATTCTATTATGTGTCTAGGGATTTGAGACTCCTATAGCTAATCTATTGGTGGATATAAAAATTGGGATTCCAAAAAGATAAATTAAAAAAGTACTAAATATTGTATTAAATCCCTAGAAGAGCCATTAGTTAATTTTCAGGCTGGAAAAAGGCGAATGTGATTTTTTTTTTACTAATAGAGTATTCATATGTTATAATTGCAGAATGTATATGGGAAGGGTTAGGAATATCAGAATTGGGTAGAGAATTGTGTTCATAAATGAATGTTAAATTTTCCACATTGAATGGAATGAAAAGAAAGGGGGAGTCAAAGCAGGGTGGAGGAGAAGCATGAAAGTGAGGATCTGTCACTCATTCTGCCCAAGGCTCTCATTAGCCTTATCCAGTCAGAGCAGCGAGTCTTCCCTTCATGTCTGAGATCCCTTTAGATTAGTATTCATGGATTGCATTGTTATTGGTAAGTGACTTTCCTAGCATCTTCGCTACTATGCATACTAATTCAGAGTGATGGAAGAGGGCAAATGTGAGGACGAATTTGAACTTGACTTCCTGCCATGTCTAGCTGACTTCTTGGTGCCTCTGAATGTCAAGGACCAGAAAGAGATTAAAAGAGGGGGAGAGAGTAATACAGTGAAAGAATAATTGGAAAGGAAGAGAGGGGGTAGAAGGGAGAGATGGAAGGAGGAGATAGAGAGAGACAGAGCAGGAGAGAGAGAGAGAGAAAGAGGGGAGGAGACAGGAGAAGGACAGTGAGGGAGAAGAGGAAAGAGAGAAATGGGGAGGTCCAGAATGGGGCTTGGAGGTGGGGAGGGTTGGGCAGAATTCACATCTGTAGCACTCTCTGATACTAAACACATCTAAATTGGCCTTAATGGATATTTGAACAGAAGGGCAACTTTGATTTCTCTGTATTTTACAGTTCAGAATTTATTCACTTTGTTAACAGAGATTGGGGATTCTCACAGCTCAGATGATATCCTAGTTTCTGCCACTGATTTGACAACTTGACCTTAGAGTTTGATATCAGGGTATTTTTAAAAATCATATTTTGATTTAACTTATCTTTATTTTCGTAATTGTCTGCTAGAGATGGAATATTGGTGCACCATGAAATCCAGATGTTGAAATCCTAATGACCAGGATGATGGTATTTGGTGATGAGGCATTTGATAGGTGACTAGGTTCTGAACATGGAGCACCCACTGGTAATAGGAGGCCCTGGAGTGCTCCCTCTCCACCCCATCCACCACGTGAGGAAATAGCGAGAAAGTGGCAGTCTGAATGAGTAAGGACACTCGCCAGACGCTGAACCTGTTGATGTTGTGTCTAGGATTTTTCAAGCTTCAGAATTGAGAAATACATTTTTGTTATTTATAATCACTGTTGTCTGTGGCAGATTGTTTCAGCAGCCTGAACAAACAAAGACGTTATTCTGTTTATTGAGCATCTACTGCATGCCAGGTTCCAGCCTGAGTTTAGGGAGTTCGGCAAAAGGCTGGACAGGCAAATCGTTATCAGTGGCTATGATGACCACTAGATTTATAACCCAAATGAAATAAAACAAGGATATTCAACTTACATAATAGTCAGTAATTTCAGGACACTGCCTATTTTTTCTTCAGGAAGACTGTTTCACACATAACTTTCTTATAAAAGTTTTCCAGTCACCAACTTATTCTTTCACTCATTCATTCGTTTCTTCATCAAATATTTATGAAGCTTCTCCCAGAGGAATGAGAATTGTGAGAGGATGGAGTGTACTTTATTTTTCTTTCTGTCCCAGTGGCTTGCTTCAATACGTAGATGCTGAATAAACGTGAAGAGATTATAAACACTTGAAATATGTAGGATTAATAAATATTAAGACATGGTCTTAGTCTTCCCAATCAGAAGTTTGGTCTTTAAGCCTTAGCTAATTTTTTATTTGTCATTTTGCACTTCATCTCACCTATGGGTATTTTTATCTCTGCCAACCCCCAAATATGTTGTATTTTCTGTAGTGGTATCTCTAAATATGCCTCTAGGGAATTGTTCCAACCCTGTGAGGTAGGATTTGGCGGCACCAAGATTGTTTTAGTGGGAATTTAAAAACCAAATTATGTAATGTTTTAAATCATGAATCTGGTACACTTTGCCTTTCAAATGGATTGACATTAACATTTCTTATATATAATCTCTGAAAGAAAATATGAAAATCCCTGTGCTATAAGAAGCTACTATTTCAATGACTGGCTTTTTTGCAGAATTTAAAGGTACGGAACAATGCCTTTGTCTTTTGATGGAGGAGGCCATTTTGTTTCTGTCTCTCCCATTCATATAAAAGAAACAGGAAACAGGAAATAAATGGAGAGAAGAAAACAGACATTTGGTCAATTTAGAATTACAGTATCATTGTTTTGGTTTTCTTCCTTAAGACTATTTGCAAATTGCATAATTAATTTTTAGCCATAGCTAACAAGGATACTATCAGACTCCTAAAAAAATTTTTAAAATTCAGAGCTTATCCCATTATATCTGGGGGCATTTATCTGTACAACCTGAGTTGAATTTTCTTTCAGAGAATCCTCAAAACTGTAGAAAAAGGGGCTATTCTGTACAGATTGTACAAACAGAGGTCTAAATTTAGTCTGTATTTCTACAGTATGGAGGGCACCCAGAGCAACATACTTATTAGGTGCTTTTCTCTGAAATGTAACAATAATTTCCAATTTTCTATTTGAAGTAAGCTCCTTCAGACAAATGCCATAATGACTTTTAGGAGCAAAGCTACTCAATAAAGTTGTTGAGGACTATTTATCATTAAATCTAAACATGACTGAAGTTTTTGCATTTAATCATTTGATTAGGCATCAGAATTATTGGTGAAGACTTGTGTGTTTGAGATTATTTAAATAAAATTATATTCTGCATTCCTTATCAGAGTGGTAGAGAGAATTCTGACAAGAATGACAAATACGAAACTCTTCAAAATCACTGAAAATGGTAGGTTCTAACTAGCTGAAGTTGTAAAAATAATTCCCACTTTAATACAATTGAGAGCCATGAAGTCATGAAACCCAGGGAAAGGCAGTCCTTGAAAACAGCATTGAGTGTCTAGGCAGTTGGAAATTCCATCTGGATGGTGTCTCCTGTCCTGGGTCTAGAACCCTAGACCAATCCCCCCTTAGATCTGTGAAAGGAAGAACTCCATGAAGAAGGCAGTTAGGCACAGTCCCTGGATTTGGGCTTTAATTCTAGGGCGCTGCTTCTGTGGAAAAGTTTATGCAGTGAATAACTTTGAAGGCAGCCACACATTACAGAAAATAAGTACAGGTCCTGAGGCTGTTTCATGAAACCCATTGCTTCTTCCCAAGGATATAATTACTCCAGAACAGTGACCTTGTTTTATGCAAGACTCATGGAGAGTGATAATATATCATTTATTTATTCTAGGATCTTCTGGTCTTTATATAAGGTAGTGGAATTTTCATTTTATAAAAAGAAATAATGTTATCTAGTAATTCAGCACTGTTTTGAACTTGTATTCTTTCCATCTTTGCTTCTTTCCTTCATTTTTTCCCATCCTTCAGTTATTCCTTTCCATGATCAAATACAAGAAAAATATGTGAATCATTGATAAAGGAATAATTGAAAATGTGCTTACCAATCCCTCCTTCCCTCTATATCTTTCTACTTTCCTTCCTGTTTCTCTCATTTTCATATGAATGGAAAAAAAAGAAAGGCAGAAAGGAAATTGCTTCTCTGATCCCTCCTAAGCTTCATGTTGTTCACCTGTTTCCCATAAGGCTTGCATGATATCTGTGACATTTGAATCCTAAATAACACATTCTCCATCACTTAGGCTACCTTGAAGGGGTTTCTGTTTCTTGAAAATAAATACTAATCAATAACTAAGAAAATGTTCTATTCTGTAACTTGATCCTTACTTAAGCAGTGAGAAGATCTTTCTATGTCAAGAAAAATCCATCCAGGTTTTGAAAGCGAACATCCTCTTTCATGCAGCATCATAAACTGTGTTCATTAAAATGTTTTGTATGACTTAAAATTTTACATACGCAAATATGCCTTCGAGAAATGAAAGAGAAATACTAAATAGAGTGAAAGAAATAAATGCACTCACGATTTCACCACCCAGTGCCCATTATTAAAATGTTACCAAAAATATTAGTCTCCTATGATAAATATTCCCAATCTTAATTTTTCAGTCATTGAAAAAAGACTAGTTTTAGTTTGTTGTATAACTTTCCAGAATATTCCTTACACTTTCACATAAATTTAAATGAAACTGTAATATATCATTTGTCTGTTTGTAACCTATGTTTATAAAATGTTTTATTATTTTGTGCATATTAGTTTAAAACTTGCTTTTTCTCTACATATTTATATTTAGTTTATTTCTATAAAATACTTTTGTAGCCATATTTTTACTTATATAATAAATTATGTCTTCCCTTTTATTAGGAATTTTGTTTTTAAACAATTTTCACAGGCATAAATGACACAGCAATGAGGTTTCTTGTACCTGCCTCTCTATGGGTACGTACAAGCGTTAGCCTCTGATACTCAAGGTTGACACAACTTACCTTTTAACAATCTCTCTGACTTTATGTTAAACTCTGATATTAGGTAGAATATGTGTGCATCAGGATAAGACCAGTTACTCACATTGGGTGAGTTGTGGTCATTTTGTTTTTCAAGGAGGTCCATTTCATACAAGTTGTCAGTTTTATATAGGTAAAGTTGTTTGTAATTATCCTTCAGGATACCTGCAGGATCTATAGTGCTGCTTAATTCTTAATATTGGTAATTTGTATCTTCATGCTTTTTCTCTTTGTTCATCTTTCTAAGGGCAAATTCAATTTTATCAATATTTTGAAACAATTAGCTCCTTGTTTCACTGTTTTTTTTTCCCCTATTTAAGGAACAGCAATGCTCATTTATAGGGTTTTATTGTAAATTATCAATTTCTCATAAAGATAAAAATGTATTAACAGCTTAGAAATAACTCATGCTTTTATTGAAATTGGACAGTGTTCATTGTTCCTTTAAAATATTTGATAATTTTCTATACAAAATATCTTTAATGCTTTAATTCGTAATTTGTTAGTGATATGATGAATCAAAACTTCTCTATATTCAAAGGTTATTTATTTAGACAGAATCTCATTCTGTCTCCCTGGGTAGAGTGTTGTGGCATCATAGCTTATAACAACCTCAAACTCTTGGGCTCAAGAGATCCTCTTGCTTCAGCCTTCTTAATAGCTGGGATTTCAAGCATGCAGCATAATGCCCAGCTAGTTTTTTTTCTATTTTTTTCTATTTTTAGTACAGACAAGGTCTCATTCTTTCTCAGACTGGTCTTGAACTCCTGAATTCAAGCAATCCTCCAGCCTTGGCCTCCTAGAGTCCTAGGATTGTAGGTGTGAGCTACTGAGCCCAGACTAATGGCCTTTACTTTAAATTTCTACTTTTGGAAGGCTTCCTATCCATATCTTTTGCCAATCTTTTATGAGGTTCATCTTTTTGTTATTATTCTGCCAAGCTATGTGTATATTAAGTATATTAATATTGTATTAATATTTGTCATTCTAGTTAGGCTTTTAGTTTTGTTATAGAGTTTTATAAAAGTTTTAAATATATTTCTTAGGCAAATATTAAAATATTTTTTCATGATTTCTGCTTCAGATATTAAAACCTCAAGTATTTTTCCTTTTTTTTTTTTTTTTTTTGAGACAGAGTCTTACTCTGTCACCCTGGTTAAAGTGCTATAACATCATAGCTCACAGCAACCTCGGACTCCTGTGTTTAAACAATCCTCTTGTCTCAGCCTCCTAAGTAGGTGAGACTACATAAATATGACACAACGCTGCTGAGTTTTTTAAATTTTAATAGGGACCAGGCCTTGCTTTTACTCAGACTGGTCTGGAACTCCTGAGCTCAAACAGTCAACCTCCACCTCAACCTCCCAGAGTGCTAGGATTGCAAGCATGAGCCACCATGCCTGGGAAAAGCCTCAGGTTTCTAAAGCATCTTTCTCTAACATATAATATGAAAAAGGGAGGCAGTTAAGCACGGGTACTCAATTCATAGGCTATCCAGTAATTTGCAGTATCTGTAAAATCCTTTATTGTTTTAGATAAATGAGTATTTTATGTGTTTTTTGCCTCTAAACTTTGAGCATTTCCAACTAAAATAGAATAACAAAATAAAAAACAGACACATTATGTTTGCTTTTGAAAAAAATTAAAATTTCCACTACTTTTTTGACAAAGAGGCTGGAAGTACCAAAAGTAAGAGGTAAGGGGAATCCAGCAGGCCAGAGTGCTTAAACTTTTTTTTTTTTCATTAAATCATAGCTGTGTACATTAACACAATCATGGGGTACAATGTGCTGGTTTCATATACAATCTGAAATATTTTCATCAAACTGGTTAACTTTTTTGCAGATTATTTGGCATCTAAATTGTCTAAGAAACTTCCCCAAATGTGGGAAATATTTCCAAATATTCTAAGATACTAAGATTTTTAATCGTGCCTTTAGATAAAGAGAATAAATATGTTCCTACCTAGTGTAAAAACAGGTTCTGCTGCCTATATGATACAATAATACTAAATTTTCAAAATTTGAATTGCTTAGTGGTTTCATGTAATGGTTTTCATTTGTTTCAACATTATTATCATAAAAGCTGATAATATGAGTTTTTAGAAAACCAATAAATATTTTATGAAAATTTAAGTGACTGCTAATATTTTCATTAATTGTATTCACTGCCAGTTATTGTTTATGTAGAGTTAGTGTCTTGTTTAGTTTTTAGAAAGAAATGTTAATCTTCCATGATTTAAGATTATAAAAGTAAGTAAATATTCCAAAATAGTCCCATTAAATAACATTGCGAGTCGTTAGGATTGCCTTTTTGTATATATTTTCTAAAAATTGTTCATAGTAAACAACATCAGAAACAATAAAAAATCAAGAAAACATTTTTTCTTTAAATAATGCATTTTGGGCCCAAGCCAGAAAAAAATTGAAACCATCATTGTTAGTGATAAAATTTTAGATGTTCCTATGAAAGGCAAGCAGTTATAAGAAAGAACATTAACTATATCAGCAAATTATACTTTTGCTCATTTATTCATGCAGAAAACATAACCCAGGGTAATAATCCTTTCCCGGATCTCTCTGTGAGCCCAATTCTCTACACCGCTATGAGAGCAATTTACAATCTCAAATCTGATTAGATGTCATCTCTCTTTACACTTAATAATGGCTGGGATAAAGTCAAAAATCTTCAGCATGGCACTGTCCGTAGACTTCTTCATAGACCATCAGACTATGTTCCCTATTTCCATCCACTCTGTTTCACCACATGAACTATGCGATGGGAAGACCTCTTTGCTTCCTCCCTGTATAGTACTACATCTCAAAAACCTAGCATAGATCCAGGCATTTCATTTCACTCAAAAAATATTTACTGAATAAATGATTTTATAGACCAATGGAATAATCAATGACAATTGCTTCCTGGGTTTTTTTATATTTGGGGTAAACCTTCAAATTGGAGCATAACTCTAAAATAGATGCCTAATTGTTCTGTTTCCTGAGTTCTTGTTTTGATATTCTGCTTTTGGAATCCATTGCTTAAAACCCAGAGTAATAAATTACCTTTTAAGTATTTCATGGAAATTGGAGAGTGTTTATGCTTTCTACTTTAATAAACCACCTGTATATATTCTCTCAGGATGCAGTAGGTAATGCTCAATCAAAAGAAGCACTTTGAGGAAAGCTTCAGAAGGGCACTATGTACTATGCAGTATGAGGGTGGTGTTTAGGATATAGACAAACTTGAAATAGTCTAACATCGCACATCTAGTGGAGTGAAGAGCCATTAGTATCCATGGTCTGAAGGGCCAAGGGGAGGGGAAGTTGCTGAACCCAGACTACACATCCCTTGTTGGACTTCCTGTACAGGGGCACAGCCTTCAAGATGTAGTGGACCAAAAGGAAGGGAGTCCAGTAGAGTAGCGACTCCAGTATCTCATTCCTTTTATTTTTTTTATGACATTTTGCAAGGTCTCATGGATGACATCATCCAGAAACTAGGGACCAAAGGAACATGTAAATGCTAAATGCCATGTGTGCAGGTCACCTTCTGGGAATCCACAGGGCAGGATGGAGAAGGCAGTGGAGTGGGAGTGGTCAGAGAAAGATACCCAGTATGCCCTGCTACATGGTGTCAGGGTTCCACATGGCAGCAGGCTCCCTAATAACCAAGGATAAAGTTTTTTTTTTTTTTAATTGTGCTTCCTGTATAAGGCTAACCTCTTGCCTGACCAGTTCATCCTCTATTGCTCCCTTCAGCTGTCTGCTGGAGCTGTCATCCATTAATGACAGGAACTCTAATTGTTCACTAAGTCCTTAGCTCTAATTTATCTCTTCAATCTAACTTCTTGCAGGTTTAATTTTATTTGGAATCAAAAAATTGTTTCTGACTCTTGAGGCAGTTCAGGTAAGAAATATGATTAGAGCTCTTGGGAGTGAATGAAATTGAAAACTATTTTTTTCTATAGAAAACCCCATATTTTATATTTAATAATTTAATTTGAAAAACTCAAGCAGCTTCATTAGAATTTATTCTAAAATACTTCTAAGGATGCCTTTGCTATGTTCAACATCCTCCCTTCATCAGTTACAATAAATAGATGGAAAGAGTTTAATTTTAGTATGTTGGGTCTTAGATAAAATCCATATCAGAGATTTATAAACTATTTTGAAAAGCAAATATAATAGGTGCACTATTTTGAAGTTAATAAAAAAATAATCATTGGATCAGACAGTCAGCCTCAACCCACCCCATGGGTGCGATGTAGCCCACTGATGTGCACTGACATGACCCTCAGTGGCATCTGTTTACCTCATGACAATATCCTGAAATTCTTGATTAGTATCTAAAACTAACCCCTAAAGGACTTGCCATGCAATCTCAAACTTATTAGGATTGAAAAATATTATGTCCTCTACTATAAGCAAATAGGAAATCTATCTTTGGTCTTCAAATTTCTTACCTGAGTGTGATGTTTTTTTCTTTTTTTATTTTCTTTTTTTAGTTTTTTGAGACAGAATCTTAAGCTATGGCCCTTGGTAGAGTGCCATGGTGTTATAGCTCACAGCAACCTCCAACTTTTGGGCTTAAGCAATTCTCTTGCCTCAGCCTCCCAAGTAGCTGGCACTACAGGCACCTGCCACAACAACTGGCTGTTTTTTGGTTGTAGCTGTCATTGCTGGCTGGATTCGAACCTGCCAGCTCTGGTGTATGGGGCTGGTGCTCTAGCCGGTGAGCTACAGGTGTTAAGCCCTGAGTGTGATTTTTCTTAATTAGGAAAAAATAAGCTGGGTGTGTTGTTGTGTGCCTGTAGTCCCTGCTACTCAGGAGGGGGAGTTGGGAGAAGCACTTGAGCCCACAAGTTTGAGTTCTGCCTGGACAACAGAGTGAGACTCCATATCTAAAAATTATCTCCATATCTAATATATATATATGATCAAGTGCATATGCAAAGGTCCTTTGGCAGGAAGGGCATAATGAGGACAGGTGCTGCTCATGGCAATGTGGCTGGAAATGAAACCACATCCAAGCATGGTGAGAGGTGAGGATGGAGAGAAGGGTGGGGCTCAGCCAAGAAGGGCTCCTGGCTGGACAAAGGACTCTAGGCTTTGTCAAAGGAGGGAATCATCAACAGGTTTTA
This sequence comes from Perodicticus potto, assembly GCA_963574655.1. Classification (NCBI taxonomy): domain Eukaryota; kingdom Metazoa; phylum Chordata; class Mammalia; order Primates; family Lorisidae; genus Perodicticus; species Perodicticus potto. Next base: position 19,442 of record CAUYRH010137065.1, on the reverse strand, counting down.
AGCAGGGGAGTGGCGTGCTCAGATCTGGTCTCTGACTGCAGTGCGCGGGATCAAAGCTGAGATGACACAGAGCTTGCCTGGTGTAATGCTACTAGTGAACATGAGAGAAATTGACAGGTTGATTTGACAGATTTGACATTTATGAGGTAAAGTCAGCAGGACTTGAAGTGTAATTAGAAGTGAAAGCTAAGTTAAGTGCAGCTGAATAGAAGATGGGTTACGGAATAGTGGCGTAGAGGCACGTTTGTGGGTGAAATCAGGAATGCAATTTCTAGTACTGTTGTGTAAACCTAAACTTCAGCCATGGTGGTTTGAGGCTATGTGTGAGATATCCAATAGGGGGCTGAGGTAGTCAGACAACAGTCTCTACAGCTCCGGTGGGAGGTAGAGAAGGCTGGGATGTAAGTAACAGCTACATCCTGTCACAGCGATGATGGTGGTAAAAGCTGAGGTTGAGATCACGTCAGGAGAGAAGGATGAGATAAGAGAGAGACTGTCGAGCATGAAGCATCATGGAACATGAACTACCCCTTGCTGGGAGGTTGAAGCTAAGACATTATCCCATTGAAATCACTATAGATAGTTCTTGCCCTTGAAGGTGAGAATAAGCAGTAAATGAGGTTTTGACCAATTTCAAGACTAAAGGAATGCAAGTTTACCATAAATGCAGTACACAGATATGTCTGAATGAATCCTTTCTAGGGCTAACTTAGTGCTATCTTGCTGACAAGATCACAGCTCTAAGCCCAGTCACCATGGTAGTTCTTGGCCTATGTGTCCTTAAAAACACTTAGGGTTAGTTTGTGTAGGGTTTGGCTGGCTTCCCTTGTTTGGGAGGAGGAAAGGCATTCCAGACCTACATCTCTAAGTCAATCATTTCAGAAAAGCACACAAAACAGGAACACTTCCCTACATCCCCACCTACCTAGTACTATTGTATAAATCTAAGCAAACCTGGATTCCCTCGATGCAGCTCTTAAGGATTTTAGAATGTAGAAGAGAGGATGGAAAGAGAACTCTGGAACAGTTTTCAGCTGGTAGATAGAGACTTAACAAGGGACAAACTTGAGCCAGTTGGCACTCTTGTCTCGCCCAGAGGCTGACTTCCAAGGTGGTCACAAGTATATCCTAAACGTGAGGAATCATTTGGAAGACAGCAAACTATTTCCTTGCTCCCTTTGCCCTCTTTCCTCACTAATGTAATGCCTCACTTAGGAATGTAGCTTGTTAGAAATGCATCAAGCACACAGCATAGAATTGTTATTCTCCAGCCCTTTCTGGTGCTTGGCACCTCTGGCTCCTCAGCACTGAGTCTGGAATTTGGAATGTCTTTGTATACATGCATCATCAACATTTAAGCCAACACTTCTTTGGTATGTTGAATATTTTCCACTGGTACATACCTCATTTCTTATATTTGTGAATAATTTTCCATTAAATTCCCAGTATCACATCTTTAAACATGTCCTTTTCCTTTTATAAGTAAAATGTACAACGTATTTTAAATTATACAGACCTGCATAAATAGATGTAATTTATAGGAAAATTGTGTATTTATATTCCATGAAATTTATATATAAACTTGTATTATCTTTAAAGACCCTATTAAAGTATATCCTTATATAATTTATAGGCTATAAAATATATCTTCTTTAAGAATAGTATCTCCCAGTGTGCACATTTCCATAATATTACTAGCTGATTTGGAATTCACATACATTTAAATAACTGTTTTTTCACTATGAGATTCTTAAAAGACTATATGTTTCTCTCTAGTGTTATATTTCTTACTCTTATACGAGCATAGGGATGGAAATAAATAATACTGATGCAAGGTTTCTTTATCATGGTAGGTTTTTAAGAATCACTATAACCCACGTAACTTTGTAATCTTAATTTGTCAGTTACCTAAGTATTTCACTTGTTCCTGGTTGAGGAATACTATTTGTTAAAATTTTCTTTCTAATATGTATGTGTACACTAAACATACACTTTAGCTCCCTTCTTCATCCTGTCTGAAACTTGTAACAATTGTATTTTTTTCTCACTCCCTCTAAGCTGGTGACAGTGTGCCACTTTTCACATACTTTATGCTCATCAAAGGGCTTGGCAGGCTTTAACTTTTAATTAAACAGGAATAATTAATCTAGATCATTTCTGGCTGATGATACACGCTCATATCCCCACAGGGTCTGGCTGAAACATCGCACTGATATGTTCACACCCCTTCACAGTGTGCTGTGGACCAATGTCCTCCACACTACACACAGCTGTGGGAGACTCGTGATGCCACAGATGACACTGGCACATGTGGTTCAGAAATGATCACTCATGGAAGCCCTCATGTACACAGGATTGCAATTTCATTTAAAGTTGTTTTCTTGCCCTTTTCAGTATTTTACTGCTGTTTTGTTTTGATATTAGGCACATGTGTCACCATCAACAGTTTTTTGTACAGTTATGTGCCATTTAACTACGTGTCAGTGTCTGACCTCGTATTTGAAGATCGGTCCCATAAGATTACAACACCACACTTTTACTATCCCTTTTCTATGCTTAGATATGGTTAGGTATGCAAATACTTACCATGCAATTCATTGCTTACAGTATTCAGTACTGTAACCTGCTGTACAGATTTGTAGCCTAGGAGCAATCAGCTGTATCTTATAGCCCAGGTGTGGTAGGCCAGCCCATCCAGGTTTGTGTACATGTGCACTGTGACATTCGCCCAATGACATGCTTCTCACAATGTATTCCTGTTGTTAAGTGATGCATGAGTGTAATTTGTTTTTTACAAAAAAAAATTAGTTTTGCTTTCTGAAATAACAATGTCAGCTACAACAAAAATTAAAAATGAGCCCAAGGAAACCAGCAATATTCGTGTTTGTCTCTCAAAACATTTTTAAAAATTATCTTTAAAAGAATGTTTACAAAGATGAGCAAAAATATCAAAAAGAGAGGAAGTAAGGGGACAAAAGAAAGAAAAGAAATACAACCAATTTGGAAACAGAAAAGAAGTTTAATTAAACTTTATTGTTTTTAGTTTGAAAGAGCTTAGGGATGTTTTTTCTCACTGAGTTTTCATATTTTTATTGCTTCTATTTCATTCTTAATTTTATTCCTTATAGTCTTCTTTTTCTGCTTAAATACAAACTTGTTCATGTTATATTTTTATGTAGGTTGTTACCCAATAGGGTTGAAAAAATATTTTTTTTCATTAATTTGCTGACCTTTAAATTGCCCTCTTTCATTTTTTATTAACAATTCAAAATAGCAAGATCCCATGAAAAGCAAAAATAGTCTGTTCCTCTTAAGTTTCCTGAAAAATTAAAGATGCACACCTGGCTTCCTTTTTTCTTAATTGAGTCAGGATACTAGGCATCTGGGCCCTTTAATTATCTGTTTCATATTCGAAGAAAATATAACTCTTAAATTCTTTATTATCTACAGGCATAAGGAGCTATAAACCTACAAAAATGTCTGGGAGGGACTTTGAAAGAAATATGCTGAGAAATCACCACTGTTTCCCTCTTTCCAGTACTGTAGACAGTCACGCTGACATTCAAAGCACCATACTATGTGGTTGCACATTGTGTGTGGGTACCCATCGTGAGGGCATGCAATAGCAGATGTGTCTTCTATATATTCTGATGTATTTCTTTGATCTAGCTATGTTTGCTAGTGACCCCGTGTAATCACTGATGTGCAGTGAAGAGATGGTCTTCAGATGACTGATAACACCGTTGCTGGCAGACATAGGACTAAAACTCACATTATTTTAACAGCTATAGAAAATTCTGCGGTGAATTTTCTACACAGAGCAAAGAGGAGAGAGTATAAATTTTTCTTCAACACACTCGAGTTTAACATCTTCACTAGCATAACTCCAAAGCTTGTGGAAGTAGTAGAAAAGTTATACTTCTTGGCCCTGACAAGATATACAAGGTGAGATATATGCATGTTGGGGTGTGTTTATGTGTAGCTGCATGGGTATAACTGTGTTTTTGTCCTAAGGAAGTGTGGTTGTATATGTGCCTGTGTATGAGTGTGTATGTTAAGGAGAAGTTGATGAATTGCTGTTTAAATGTATTTTTAAAACTTTAGGGTAATGTTAAACAACATAGTAATGGAATGATTCATTCTTAATACTCATCTGAAAAGAATGCGTTTGCATACATGATCTATGCAAAAATATATGATGTAGGTGATCATAAAAATGTATGGTTAAATATTTTAGGGGGAGATATCATAGATAGAATTCAAGCATCTTGTCTTTAAATTTTGATGTATGCTATGGCTTGAGCAATGCTTGTACCCATGAAGACTCCTGTTGAGACATGGCTCCTGAGACAGCAGTGTCCAGAGGCATTGGGATCTCTCAGAGATGTTTAGACCACGGAGAATCCACTGTCTTGAAGGAATTAATTCCATCTTGCAGGAGTGAGTGAATTATTGGGAGACTGTGTTAGTTACTTGAAGAGTGAGTTGAAAGCCTGGTTATGAAGCCAGGTTTCCCCTGAGGTTTTGTCCCTTCTGCATATGTTTCCATAATTTGTGGCGTGAGGCAGCAACCTGGTCTTGAGTTTTCCACCCTCCAGTACCATCACCGAAATAAACTTCAGTTTCGGTTAGTTGTCATACCAATAGAAAACAGACTAAAAATTATACTAATGGTTCCTCAAGTAAATGCATCAATATGGTTATGTTTAGTCTCTGGTGTCAACAGGGTAGCACTAAAATTTTTCTAAGAGAGAAAATATGAGGAGGCTATTTGTAAGTATATATCAAATTTTATATCTAATAAAAACTTTTCTTTCCTGTAGGTAGTGTTTTAAATACAAAATCTTAGTTATCAAGAGCAGATATCTTGTAAATTATCATGATGCTTTGGCAAAACTTTCATTAAACTATAAAAGTTGTTCTCACAGTGTGGTCTGCATCAGGATCATATGGAAACTTGTTAGAAACACACGTTCTCAGATTCCATCTCAGACCTCCTAAATCAGAAAGCCTGGAGGGAGGGCTCAATAATCTGTGCTTCAGTAAGCCCTGGAAGGGATTCTATTGCAGACTGATCCCCTGGCTTAAGGTGTAATATGCTACAACCCCAGTAAGGATACTCGCACTCACAAATGTAAATATCTGCTTTGTATACGGGGAAGGAAAGAGAGAAAGACTTACAATGTTGAAGAAAATTAAGGATGGAGTGAATTACAACATTTGGGTTTTTCTTTTTGTTGGTATAGAAATAGTCACACTATAGATTGGGTATTCCTTCTCCCTGAAATGTTTGGGATCAGAAGTGTTTCAGCTTTTAGATTTTTTGGATTTTGGAATATTTTCAGTATACTTACCAGTTGAACATCCCTAATCCAAAAATCCAAAATCCAAAATGTTCCAATGAACACTACCTACAGGACACTTAGAAACAAACCCTCTATCTTGGAATTTCATCGGGCTACGTCTAACACTCTACTACATTTACAATGTTTTGGTATTTAATATATGGGATATTGTACTGGAAACAAATAGAAAGGAGTGGTTTATAAAATATGGTGCTTGTGCATTTCCACCTTGTCAGAATGAAAAACATTCTGAAGGCCATCTCTTTCTCCCAAGATGATTATTTTTTATTCCACTAAAATCAGTAAATCAATTCATTTGGCGGAGAGTGAAACCATATGAGAATGGGTTGGTTGCTACCCAATCAGGCAATCAGACGAGAGATCAACACAGCTGTTGAGACAGTACTATCTGGGAAGATTCTCGTCAGAGGGCTGTCAGGAGCACGGGCGGATGAAACATTGTTGTCACATGCATCGATACCAGCAAGGATTTATTAATTTAATCCTCTGAGAGATATTTAAAATCAGCGCCATGCTCTGCAAGGTCATCAAACAGGTTAATATTAATATGGGTAGGAGTTTGGCTCCCTAATTTCTTCTTCAAATACAATTACCACCATCTTTGAGAGCTGAGCACATGAAACCGAATGTTGTTACTCAGAAGCAACATATACCATGTTACATAGTAAAATTTTGTGTATAATATATTTATTTGCATACAGAAATATGTATTTCTATTGTACATTTTATTATTACATTTATAGAATATATATATATATATTAAGCATATAGCATATTTCAGGAAGATATATTAAATATGCACACAATTCATGCTACAATGTGCATCCTTTAAAGAGAAGCATATTTAAGAGGCATGGTATTGTATATACATGCTGAAAATACACTTTGCACAATTTCATTCAGCTTTGGGGTGCTTTCCTAAACTATTTGGAACACCAGCGCTATGGTTGTTGAGAGAGATATTACTGAACTGGGGGGAAGCAACTACCAATGAACTAAGAGGAGAAAATCAAAGTAGACTGTATTACTGAGTAATTGTTGCTATGATTCTGAACTCCCATCCTCCCTAATGTCACATATTCAGGATCAAAAAAACCGTGAATGGACACAGAGCAGAAGAAGGTGGAGCCTCCCGCTTCCATATTTCAACCCAGAAAGCTCATCTCTTGTGACTTAATATATTAGTAATTTTTGTCCTTGTGCTTAGGAGCTGGCTTTAAATTAGTGGCGAACTGATAAAAAAGACATAATTTCCTCTTTTCAAGAAATGAACTGGCTTTTTTCATATTCTTAATCTCTTCTTTTCCTAAGACCACGCTGAGATATTTACATTATTGCTATGAGGAGAGAAGAAATAAACTCTTGATAGATACTCACCTTTACAGTTAGAGCCCAGAAGGTGAATCATATTGTTTCTGAAAGAGGTTTTTAATGTTTCTGAAAGTAACAATTGTAGTTCTGATAGGAACCGACCTATCAACCACAGCCATTCTGATGGCCAACTCACAACTTCAAGTGGCTTGATGCTATGGCAACCATGACTGAACATTAAGATGTTGGAACTAACATGCCAAGTGCATAGAGTAGAGATTTTGGATATATAGGTGCAGCCTATGTTCTCAATCTATGAATTACAAGTATACGAGACTCAATGGATGAGAGTTCCAGATATATGATTGGTGAGTATTACATTTTTTCAAATAGGTGAGCAATTTGCATTGTTATTCTAAAAAAACGATGCAGGATTATTTTCCCAGTCATAGGGAGTGAATTCTAGAAATACCTTAAAATAGGCAAGAGTTTCTCAAATTTGGCACGATAGACATTTTGAGCCAAATATTATTTGATTGAGAGGGGATGTCCTGTGCGCTGTCAGGAGTTTAGTAGTGTCCCTGGCCTCTGTCCTCTCCATATTGATAGCTTTTCTCCCACTTGTGACAATCAAAAATGTCTCTAGACATTGCTAAATGTCCCCAGGAGAGAAAATTATCTCTGACAATGTCACTTAAATAGGTAAACCCAGCCATATATAATATAAATCCTTAACACAAATGCAGTCATCTACCATTTTCAGTATTCCTTCCATTTTTCTGATGTGTTTGACAAGTCTCCATGGTCTGTCAGTCTGTCTTTCCATTCCTTCCTTTACCTTGAAGTTTCTTTCTCAATAAGGCTGTGGTGGCTGTGGCAAAAATCAAAAACACAAGGAAGAAAGGGAAGACACATGGGCAATAAAGAAAAAAAGATAGTTTGATTCATTGGGAGCTGCATTGTCAGAGCAAAAAAACCCCAAAAAACAAAAAAACCCTCTGAATTCAAAATCCCTGAATCCAAATGGTTCATCCTAACTATAGCCAAATCTACTTCATTATAAAACAACAAATTAAAAATGAAATATTTAGCCAATTATGTTGTTTTCAGAAAACCAAGGAGCCCATTGGTTTGATGTATCTTCCAATCAATTTACTCAATGATTTGAAGAAAAATGTAAATGTAAATACGGATTTAAAATGTGAAAGTTTACATTAAATTAATTGTGGAGTAAAACAATCTATATAAACTAATGCCATATGGTTATATGTGGAAGATTTGGGGTGGGCAAAAGTGATTGAAGTTGTTTTAAAAGTAATTATCTGTATAAAGCATAAGTGCAAATATCATTGGTGATTTGCTTCTTATTAACTGTCAATTTTTTTGTTGTTTTTTCCATTGTGCTTTTTCTTTTTCAATTCTTCACATCATTAAGGTGTTACCAATGAGCCAAGTCATACATGGTAACTCTGACAAGTGCCAGGATCTACTTCTGACCAACGGATCACATATCTCACATCAGTATTACTGGACAAATGGCAGAAAGCCCATTAATCTAAAATGTAAAATACAAAACCTTAAAAGGCTTTTATAAATTTGATATCTATTGATTTGGCCATCTTTAAAAATGTAATTGGAAGTCTACAGAATATAGTGTAAGAAAAGAATAAGAGGAATAAAAACAATTAGTTACATAAGAATGAGCATAATCCTATATTTATTTGGCCTACCCAATAAAAAGTCTCTATGTGGACGAGATTCTGTATAATCCCACCATTTAGACAATAGCTCCTGACATGATTTTTTTGTGGTCTACTAGTGGATGGTGAGAAACACCAAAGGGTGAGATATCCACCCATATCCTTCTGTGAGCTCATTTGGCCTCTGTTCAGTTATCCACTATTTTTCTGTCACAAAGATTATTATCATTCTACTGATAAGAGAATCTTGAGTTTAAAAAATGTTAGGGAGATTTGAAAATTTGAAGAATATGGAACATATGGTTTCAGTAAATGATTTTGAATTTCTTTCAATTTTCCCTTTGCTGGGTTATAGGCTAGTTTCAGGCAACCTCACCTGATTATGTTGTAAGTATCTTTCTTTAGCAGGTATCGGATAGAAGGCCTTATACTCATGGGAATGACCAAGAAGTCCCTGGTGCTACATGGGGATGTTAATCCTGTTTAGGATTCCAAATGAACAATGCCACATTCCCTTCCTGCTGACTAAGTCAGGAAAAATTTCATGTTTTACAAGTTCATAGTTTTTACTTGGTTCAGGTAGATTCAAGGTGAAACAGAATCCAAACTTCTAGTGTTTTCATCTCAAAATTTATCTGGTCTTAGTAAACTTTTCCCAACTATGTTGACCATTAATTAACTCAATGAAACCTCAATCTTACAATGACTTTGGTTTCTCAAGCGTATTTATGTTTTAAATACAGTATTCTGTTAAAATAGAAAACCTAGTTTAGGAAAAAAAAACAGATTGGTTGAAACATTTCACATACAGGATAATAAATAAATTGAATCCTCACAGACTTTTATACCCACAAGAATGCAAAATACACAGTGGTGGTGGCCGAAGTGCCCATTTGCATGGTATCTCCGGCTGCATTTAGCAAAAGTCCTACAGGGATTGCCCATACACAACGCTGAACAAAGAATCACAAAAAATAACGCCATAAATTGAAAAAAAATGCTGTGACCTAGTTGGATTTTTTGTTTGTTTGCTTTTTCTTCATGGTGGGTAAAGGAAAGGTGAAAAAAAAAAAAGAGCATTTATTACACTGAAATCCTCCAAATAAGACCATAACAAAAAGATAAATTATGCTTAACACTCTGGAGATCATTTCTGTATCCATTTTTTTTTTTTTTTTTTGGATGTGTGATTTTCCTTTCTTCACTTCCTCCTTCGATAGAGTTTATTGTTTTTGTGTTTAAGTCTCCATGGAAGCATGTCACTGTACATTTCATTCTCCGATAGACATGTGAGATAACAACAACAAAAAGAAACAGGAAAGGAACAAGGTTATTCTTGTGCAGACTGATAAAATGGTAGACGCAGAAGCCCTTCTTCAAGAGAGTATGAGAGAGTGTAGATCATCCCTTGAATCCACAATTCCAACACGTCTCTTTCATTGTCCCACTGCTCCTAAACAGTTTTACAAGGTGCTGCAAGTTTCTCAAACTGGAGCATAGGCTTGGTAAGAGTGTGGCTATTGGGCTCCTGAATTGCAAGTTCCATAATTAGACTATAAAGTGCAATGGCAGAGATTTTAAAACTAGGAGCTCTTTTACCCCTTGTATTCTTTCCTACCTTCCTCTTTATCAAAGATGTTTTACCTTGTGGCGCCTATGTTCTTGTAATGACACATGAGAAGGTGTTTAAAGGTCTTCTTGAAGGTGGCATTACAAAGTGCATAGCAGGCAGGGTTGATGGTGCTGTTGATGTAACACAGCCAGTAACCGATGGTCCACACTGTGTTGGGGATGCAGGGTGCACAGAAGGTGTTAATGAGCACCATGACATTGTACGGGGCCCAGGTGATGATGAAAGCCAATAGGATAGCCAAGATCGTCCTCGTGACTTTCTTCTCTCTGGAAGGAGGAGGTTTCTTTTTTGCAGGCTGCTTGGTCATCTTCACAATCTTACGGGCTACAATGTTCTGTTTTTCATCCCCATTCTGACCTGAAGACCCAACTAGCTCCACGGTGGTATTAGTCGGGGTACATGAGTCACCTTTTTCCATCTTGGTGACAATTTTGATGCATGTTTGCTTAGAGTTCTCATCTTTGGAATGGCCCAGGGAAGTAGAAATCGTGTTTTCATCCTGAGTTATTTCATCATCTCTCACGTTAGAGGCGACGGCACTGACAGAGGTGGAGTCGTTGGAGCTCTCCTTCTCCTCCCCTTGGACGCAGTCCTCAGTCCCAGCCTCTCTGGGGGCTTTACCATTCTGGATCTTATTGTGCTCCAGACCGTCATCGCTGCTGGGCATGTTGTTGTTGTTTGGCTTCACTATCCTTCCTTGCACCAGACTTGGAGAAACTGGGTCTTGGTTGGCCACGGGCTCCTTCTTGTCCTTCTTTATCCTGCTCTTGCTGGCTCGGGATATGTGCCAATACAGCACGGTCATGATGACCACTGGCAAATAGAAGGCCGCAATGGCAGTTCCAAAGGTGACGGCAGCATTGGAAAAAAATTGAATGTAGCATTCTCCATCCTTCACAGTTCTCACCCCAACGATGAACTGCCAGAAGAGAATGGCCGGTGCCCAGAGGATGAAAGAGAGGACCCAGGCAGCTGCGATCATCATACCTGCCATTTTCGTGGTCCGCTTGACTGGGTAGGTCAGAGGTTTTGTGACACAGAAATACCTGTCAAAGCTGATGATGAGCAGATTCATAACTGAGGCATTGCTGACCACATAGTCCAGGGCTAGCCAAAGGTCACACACCACAGGTCCCAAAGGCCAGTAGCCAATCACAGTGTATAGGGTATACAAGTTCATGGAGAAAACACCTATGATGAGGTCAGCACAGGCCAAGCTGAACAAAAAGTAATTGTTGACAGTCTGGAGATGGCGGTTGACTTTAATGGAAACCATGACCAGAATGTTCCCAATAATGGTCACCAAACTGAGGGATCCAGCCACAAGGACAATAAATACCACTTCGAAGGTCTTATAAGGACTGCTAAGAGCCAAGCCATTATTAGAGGAATTTGTTGAGTTATTCATTTTGTGTTCTTCTATCAGTAGCCAAGTAGCCAAATAAACATTTAACCCTGTAGGGAAATAGAACAAAATTAACAAATATTAACATTGTTTTAAAACAGATCATATCTATTCCTTTTAAGCCGCATTATCCCCCCTCCAATCTTCCTTCTCCTGCATGTTTACTATTCCCACCTGCTCCTTTTCTCCAATAAAAGCAAAGACTTTAAATGTAGACTTCTAAAAGTGCTTTCAGGCTGGCAAGGAGCCTTAAGTCCAGGAACAGTTGGAATGTGTCCATATCTAGATGTGAATATCTATCTGTCTCACCAATCAATTAAACTGAGTGTCATACTGATAAACTCAATTGAATACACCCGAATTATACATGAACCCTTCCAAAGCATAAAGAAGTTTATGGAATACATATATATAAATTAATGATGGGACAAAATTATGAAAGAAAGCATAAAACTTATAATATTGAACATATTTCTTATTTTTGTGTGTGTGACAGTCTTACTCTGTGCCCTGGGGAGAGTGTTGAGGTTCATAGTTCACAGCAACCTTAAACACTTGGACTCAAGTGATCCCCTTGCTTCAGCCTCATGAGTAGCTGAAACTATAGGCACAGATCACAATGCCCAGCTAGTTTTTCTATTTTTAGTAGAAATGGGGGTCTCACTTTTGCTCAGGCTGTTCTTGAACTCCTGAGCTCAGGCTATCCACCCATTTTGTGCCTTTTAAATAGCAACTTTCCTCTTGGTAGATCTAAGCCTTTTTCATACCAGTATTCATTACAGTGTTAATAAAATAACTTCATAGTATTTTATTAGCTAATACACTCTCTTCCAATGAGAAATATTTTTCTATGGCATCTATTTTACACATGTAATCAGTATAACATAGTATTTCCAATATTCAATACCTCACAAGATATTTGCTTATTAAATGCATATTGAACATTTTTATATGTACAACTTTCCAAAGCATCAAGAGATTTCTGGAATAGACATAAAAATAAAAACACCAATAAAAGGACAAAATTATAGGGGAAAATACCAGTGCTGCTACAAACAGTATTTGGCAGAGGAACAGTCACACACAGCTGCAACTGCTTGTCCACATATTTGTTCCTCTGCTCTGCTCCGGGCCAAGTTGGGTCCTCAATTTAGAAAACAGAGTGAAGATCATTGTGTTCAGGACAATAATAGGGATTTGGGCTGGGGATAGTCACTGTAAGGTGAGGAGATAGTAAGTGGAATTCTGCAAAGGGAAATATGTTATCCTTAAAATTCAAAGCATTGTCCTAAAAATATGAAAACAGCCATCACAAGAATATATCATGGCATGAACTAATAAACAGCTTCTCAAATAAGCTGTCATTGACTATAATGTATTTTTTGGAATTGATATGGACAGCATGGTAGTTCAACATAAAATGATTTTTTACAAAAACTACATTTTGATATATATTTAGACACAAGTGGACCATTAAATAAAACAAATGGGATTTTCTTCACACCCTGCCCAAGTCAGCAGGATGGTTGATATGTAATGAGCTAATTCATCCATTTATAAATAACCCACGTGCTAGATTTTTTGCACGTTATTTTATTTAATTCTCACAATAACCCTGAAAAGAAATATTACCCTTTGCGATTTTACAGATAACAATTATCAGAGAACCGGCAAATTTTAGATCCATGGTTCAATTTATATCTACCTGATTCGTGGGACCACATCACTTCTACTGTGCCACACCAGGACTCAAAACCTTCCTCATTAAAATAGTTTTCTAGAATAATACTAAAAGTCAAGGAAAGAAATGAATTCATGATTGGTAACAACTGGTATGCAGAGAGAGAGAAGTATTTTGATTGTATAATATAATTTCAGATGAAGAAAGAAGTTTGGAAACCAAGAGGAATTCGTATAAGGCTGGATTTATAATTGTTCATATTTCTTAAAACTTTTGTTTTAAAATATTGATATTAGTGTAGTACTTATTATAGATTTTTAATTTGCTCCTATTTGAATGCATTAGCAAAAATGGTAAGATGCCTTGTCCATCTTCAGGCATTGAAACAGCATATTCCCTGAGCAGACAGCAGAGATAGAATCATCAGCCTTACCAGGATTGTCTGAAATTCTTGCAACTCTTAGAGTAGTAATAAGGCTCATGGTAGCCTGTCAATTGAATATATGATGGCTAAGCAACATAGTGTGTGCTGTGATAATTAGAAGCTTACTTCAACAATATGCTTAGAAAAAAAAATGCTTAGACATGAAGCCTTAGTACAAAGTATTATTATTTTAAAAACATGAAAAACATAAGGATGATAAAATACAGCACTGTGGGGAAATACCAGACTATCACTAGAAAACCTTTACTTACTGAGGAGCCAGCAGATGGTAACATGAGAAAGTTAATTATCATCCTTTTCTTTCCTTTCAGAATGAAATGTGAAAATTGTTGATTGTCTTATCACTGATTAGAAAGAAAATTAAGCTTATTTATTTTTAATTTTTACATAATATGTTTACAAATAAATATGTCAGGTAGGGCAGTGCCTGTGGCTCAAAGGAGTAGGGCGCTGGCTCCATATGCCGGAGGTGGTGGGTTCAAACCCAGCCCCGGCCAAAAACTGAAGAAAAAAAAAAAGTCAGGTAATAATGTGATGAATGACATTGCAACTATAATGTTTTTTTCTAACATGAGAGAGATGACCATTGAGGCCTACAACCTATCTTCTATTTTAGAGCTCTTAAGCATTTAGTTAATCACACTAAGATACAAACTGCCTTGATACAGATACTGAATAGGCTTTGATATCATTACCAATAATCAATCACTCCTTCCATCAATGATGCTGGAAAGCAAAAAGGAAAAAGAATACAGGAGAAAATTTGGGAGACACTTATTTAAGGAAGTCATGGGGAGCACAATCTTTTTAAAGATCGCTTTAGAAAACTAAACAAAGGTTTAGTTGTAGACAGTTTGGATGTTGACATGATGTCAATAATGACATAGTTTGAGATAATATTATAATAACTCTATGAATCTTGAATGTCTTGAAGTTTTACTCATAGATGGAGGAGAATCCTGACCTGGAGCTCGGGAGACAGTCCAGCCCTCCTAGCTGACAACATTGACATTCCACACTGCGAGTGCTTTGACAACATCACACAGAAATGGAGTAAATTTCCACTTTTTGTTTTTTTCCTTTAATTGGGCTTTTCTTTGAGCCATGTAACACACTGTGAGTCACTGTACATATTGAGAGCATTTTTTAAATTGTTTCTTTAATGTGTTCCTGAATCTCACTACAACAGCAGTTGTGGTGGGGGAAGTGGCCACAGGGAGCAGTGGAGGCCTTGCTTCAAAACCAGGGCTTTCTTCCTGGATTTTTCATTTCAAAGTCTCTTACTGACTGGCCTTTGTGGGTAGATCCTTATATGCCATTAAGGACTATGGGGATGAAAGTGAAGGAGGAATGGGTGATCGGACGATATAGAATACATTCTCATTAAAAAGGAATGTATGTGTATAATCTATGGGAGACATAAATCGCTGATAACATTTCCAGTTACTTAAAAAACTCTGGGCCAATATCAAGGCAAGTGCCAAGGCTAAGAATCTTTGGAGGAAGGCTGGTCGGGTGGGGTGAAATAAATACAGAAGGCTGCCTGGAAGACTTTCCTGGGTGTATCTTTCTCTCTTTTCCCCTTTGTCTTCTTCCCTTCCCCTTACCATTGCCTTGTATCTGCTTTTTTTGAAACTGTTGTCAAGATTTTGCATTCTTTTCTCAGGAAAGTATGATATACTGATGGTGTATGTCTGCACCAGTACATTAAACCTGACAACAGACAGGTTCAAAAGCACAGCCAAAGACTTAGCCATTTATCTATCCACGCAGAATGTTTTGCTTTATCTGAAAAGATCCGTCAAAAGTATTCTGGAAGCAATGTATGAGTTTTCCTCAGTTAGGAAATTGAAGTGCAGGACGGCAGACTTTACTAGATAAGCATTATGTCAACTATTTCAGGAAAGAATGCTACACTGAATACGTACTGAATTTATCCAGCTGTAACTTTAAGGTCCGTGGTTTGCACACATTACTATATGTGAGTTGCACTCTCATAAGGAAAACAAAAAAAGAACATGTAAAAGAAATGGTATAAGAGTGAAAGTAGCTGAAATAGCCATCTGATCTTTACTTCAATACAAACAGAGGAGAATCTATGGCTTTTTCCAATGTGGAAAACATCAGGATTACTCAAGGCCTTCCCGTGGTGTAAATACGCTTGCTGTTTTGGCTGCCTGTCAAACATGATACTATTCTTAGGAATTCTGGGACAAACTTCCACTCCATGTTAGCCAAGCTATCTTTTTCCCTCTTCAAAACACACTCTAAATACCACTTACCAGAGAAAAGTGCCATGACTAAAGGGGTAAGGGAGGTAAAAGTGGTTTAACTAGGACCTCTGTCCTTCTCCCCCAGCCCCAACACCTTTTAGTTATCTGTTCACGTGACACAGCTCCTGCCAAAAAGAAAAAGCAGTCTGGACAATTATAAACACAATGAAACCTGGAAATACCCAACCCTTTGACTTTTAAAATGAAATTACATCCGAGTAGACGCCGCTGCACCCACTCTTTTCTGTTCCAGGGCTTTGACCGAACTCAGATATTGGTGGACATAAACTAGTAAATGCTGCTGACTACACTCTGTGCTCTAGAGCACACGGCAGCAGCAAAGTCCTCTGTCCAAAGGCTGTTATGTTCTCACAAGGAAGAGGAGGAAAAGGAAAATGGAAGCAGCTCCCGGAGAGCTGCTGAAAGCTGTGTATGATTAGGCAGCTGTATTTGAATCTGTGTGTCTATCTTAACTGTCTTGAGAAGCTGAAAATGTGTATAGTCGGCTTTTTAAAATTTTGTTTTGTGTTTTCCTAAAGTTGGCAGGCTGCTGGTTTAATAATGCTAAATTATTTAATTCATTGCTTTGAATTAGAAATGCGAATCAAATTTGCAGAGGAAATGAGGCTTGTTAGAAAGCTGATAGAAAATTCTGGAGAGAAAACTGTTGTTCTAGAGAAGCGGAGCAATTCCAAACAATGTATTCCTTCGGGGATGCTTTTCAATGGTGCATGTGCCATCCATTGGAAGCTGAAACAGAGCGCGGGGCCACAGGAGCTCTGGATAGTGGGTCAAGGACAACCTTGTAGACAGGACGGGAAATCAGTTTAGGAGCAGAGAGAAGCTAAAGAGGAAGTTAATGCTTTTCCTCTGAAGAGGAGACCAGGAGTGTTGGGATGAGAATAAATGGGATTAGAAGTTATAAAAAGATTAAGAGGTACACATAGAAGTGAAATTTCTTCTCATGAGTATAAAGAAAACAAATATACAGATAACACATCTTATGACAGCTAAGTAAAGACAAGGTCACTTAGTTGTACTTAGAAATATCTGTTTATTTTAAATATGTCTCTTGCACTTAAGGCTGCATTGCTTATGGAAAGAAAGGAAAAGTTAATCAATGTATGTGTCATTATTCTCATTAAAAGGTACATTTACTTGAAAAGTAAAACACAAGAGGAGTCTGTTCTATAGATACAATTTCATTTGTCATCACCACTTAAAAATGCATATTCCTGTAAGTGTAAGCTTAGTAAGCAGCACTGTTCTTTTAGAAACATTCCCCAGAATGTAGATATAGAGTCTGGAGAAATTAATTCATCTCCATAAGCCTAAATCTTGATTCCCCTAACTTTTCAATGACAGAAATGAAACTAGCTTCATAAACTTATGATTCATTCCAGATTCAATGAAGCTTTAAAAATAAAATAGTAATGAAGTGTACAGAGTAATGGGCAGCAACTATTTTTATTGTTTCCAATCGAAAGACAAAATGATTGTTTCCCCAGAGTCTGATTGCAGCCTATTTCTAGAACCGAGCAAAATGACCACAGTATTATCCCACTAAAACTTGAAAAATGAGAACACGAAGAAGATTAAAGTCTTTACTAAACGATCGAATGGCAATTGAGATGAGGAAACATAAAAAACTGCAACAACTTAGCAAAGACTTTCATATCCAAAACACTAATTTGGAGTTAAAATGAAGGAAGATGATAGGAAAGAATTAAGATGTTTATGTGGTAAATCAGGGCACTCAGTGCTCCTATCTACCTGAAAATAAACCAGGTTTTTTGTGTGTGTGTGTGTGTGTGTATGTATGTGATAATCTCAGGGGAATCAAAGCGTAATTGAATGTATGCTAAGATAAATCATCACAGTCTGCCTTCATCCTCTTCCTCAAAACCCCTCTACTTTCCTCTTCTAATGTTATTATTTTGAACCTATTTAAATATTTAAATATCTCCTCACCTGCAGACTCCCCAAACACGTTGAAATATCATATCTCTCATTCAGACTGATGTATAGTTACAAAGCCCTAATTTTTACCTTTCCCCAGGGGGCAAGTTGCATGTTGCCTGAGCCCAGTGTGAAAGCTACAACAGAAATGACACTTCCCTTCTTGAATTACACCATCCTGGCTCTTCCATGTCTTCCGCATAATTTACCTGCTTCCATCTCCTCTTCTTCCCTGTGCCATTCAGTCAAAGCAGCTAAATGGTGAGCACTTCACCTATAGATTTATTTAAATATAATTTCTGTACCCCAGTAATATGTGATAAAGGAAAAATTTCCAGTATAAAGTAAATGGATTAGCACTTGTTTGTAAATCTGCTGATAGGATGCTTTTTTCCTTAAAGCACAATCATACTACCATCAGCAAGCAATCTTAGCAGGTATTGTCTACTGGGATAGAAATCCACGCAGCTGGCCTCTAAGAGAACATGTAAGGGTAGGATTCTGTGTGTAATTATCCACTCCCCAAAAGTCCACAAGATGCAAAGAAACAGGAAGTTGAGAGATAGTGCCCTGGGTTCTCTCACCTAACTGTTGGGCGTGTGTGTGGGTACTTGTGAGTGTGCACACACCAAATGTGTTAGTTAAGGAAGAAAGCATAATAACATATATGAGAAGAACGAAAAGCGTATCTTTGTTCTAAAAAGGTTATCATCTGAGGGACATTTCTCATGAGGTATCAGTATGTATGAGAACATGCTATGCAAACGGAATTTACAATTCACAAGCTGGACTGTACCAAATTTTCAAGGCCAGAGGAATGGCATCTCTCTTGGATTCTTCCTATTGAGGAAGACAGAAGCAAGGCCTGCTGGGCCTGGATGTGCATCTCAGAGATCTGCTGGCAGGAATTCTGGCCCGTAGCTCTACAAGAGTGATTGGGGTCTTCCTTCTGTCATTTTATTCACAGAAACCACCCAGCATAATATAACCACAATAAGAATGACCATGAAGAAGTCGCCATTACTAAGTTCATTATAATTTAACAATGTTTCTAACCAACAGGTAGGGCATTAGGTAAAATAAAAGAAGAAAGCAGTCTTCTGCATTTCTCCCAGGAAAATAAAAAATATATAATTTGAAACAATTTTTATTTTATAAAAATTGATTCTATGTGACTGTTATCATTTACTTCTCCTCATTTTATGGATTCCAGCAATCTTGCTATCATTCTAAGGTATCCTGATTTTTTACGCTGAATGGTATTTTCAACCTAAACTTTAAGAAATGTCAATCTAAAATTAACATCTAATTCTCTTCATAACCAAAAAGAGGGTCACAGACAAGAGAACCGCCTTAAAATTGATTGTAGTTATTGAGTTCAACTTTTATTCCATGATGGTCTGAGAAAATGCAAGGAATAATTTCTTTTTTTAAAAATTTGCTGAGGTTAGACTTGTGACTTAGGATGTGATTGATTTTGAAGTATGTTCCATGGGCTGATGAGAAGAATGTGTATTCAGTTTTGTTGGGATGAAATGTTCTGTAGATGTCTGTTAAATCCAGATGTTGAATGGTTAAGTTCAAATCTAAAATTTCTTTGCTTAGCTTCTTTTTGGAAGGACATTCTTAACTGTCTAATTGAAAGGTCTTATTCGCAGTAACACTGATT
>CAUYRH010137064.1:0-47009 GCA_963574655.1 Perodicticus potto | reverse complement strand
GCATTTTCTTAATCACTATATAAAGACATTGATACTCTACATTTAATAAGTTTCACCAGTACCCTACTAAGATGCACCGTAGGTGTGATCCCACCAATTGCCCTCCCTCCACCCATCCTCCCCCATCCCCTCCCCTCCCTTTCCCTTTTCCCTATATTCTTGTGCTATAATTGGGTTTTAGCCTTCATATGAAAGCTATAAATTAGCTCTATATTAGGGCTGAGTATATTGGATACTTTTTTTCCCATTCTTGAGATACTTTGCTAAGGGCATTTTTATTACTTGTACACCTATTTTCTATTTACCTATTTGAGGTAGATTGAATATGGCCATTAACTCTCAAAAATTAAGATAGCTTTGATCAATTTTTAAAAGTTAAGTTACATGAGAAATGCTATAACATAGGAATCTTGTTACAATGCAGATTCAGCCTCGGTGGCCCGGAGTGCTCGAAGGGTGCACTCCACTGTATATTGTTTGGTTATAATGTGATAGAATAGTTCATCCAATGGCTTGTACAGTCTAATTGCCAAATTCCTTCTTGAGTTTGTTGATTACTATGTAGGCAACCTTGGGCCAGACACTTAACATCGTCAAGCCTTAGTTTCATCATCTATGAAATCAAATAAAAGTCATACCACTGTTTGTGCCTCTTATGAAGAATAAGCAAGCTAAAAGTCTCAGGATCAACCATACAAAAATGCCCTCTTTACATATTAAAAACAAGAATCCATGACTATATAAAATTAAAAGTGCAAATTATTTAGCGCAATATATAGTACCTAATGGCCAATAAATGTTAGCATCACCAGCAAGTGTCACTGACAAATATCCTTACACCTTAGAAAGTTTCATTCAATGAAAAGAGAATTTTGACATTTCCATAAAAGAAACTTGGTATGTGAATCTGTGAAAGGTATTCCCCGGGAGTTACCTTGCAGGATAAAATAAATAAGGAATCTGTGAATTATTTTGCAAAGAAATTCAGTTGATTGTGGGAAACAAAGAATTATATTAGATTAGAGAAATGTTGGAATTATTTACTTGTCCCTTTACTATTACCTGGAACAAATCTGGGAATGAAAGATAAAAGCATTTTTATTTAGCATCAAATTTATCTCCTGCAGCAGCACACATAAACCGTGAGGATATAAAAGGGAAGAGATTCTGGATCACTGTTATGTTGTAAGATTGTCCTGGGGAAAATAGGCCATCAAAATCTCTACCATATTCTATGTTACTATGTTATTAGAGCAAACCGTATTTTATGTATTTGAATTCTGTCTTATTCTGATAACATATACATTTTCAAATGATTGAAAACTATATTGCATTTTTTAGTTGAATGCTGAATAATAAAAATGTATGACAGATTATTTATATTTATAAAGTTTTGCTGGCTTCAAAATAAAGATTTTGTCAGTATGATGACATGAAAAGACATTCCCATTTGGATGTAAATCAGTTCTGCTTCTTTTGAGTAAAATTAGTCATTTTCTTTATATGAGGAAATGTTTCCTAATTTTGACCCTCAAATTTGTAAGCTCTGCCTGAGGTGTACTAAGGTCTGCTTTTGTAAAGTATTGCAGTTGGTGAACTGCAGAAAGGCTCGTAAAATATCATGAAAAAATGAAATTTCAAATCATGGGTTAGAATCAGGGTTGTTATTAACTTAAAGTGATATTAGCGATTTTTTAAATATATATTATCAATTCAGAGATAACATATTATCAGATAATTCCTCTTTTTCCTAAATTTGAAATCTTTTTAATTTTTGATGTATATGAAAGATGTGCTATAAATTTTTTCTTATTGAAAGTAACTTTTATTACCATGAAGTTTAGAGACTAAACTTCTAGGTTTCAAGAATAGTGACAGTAAGCCAGTGTACTCTATTCCACGTTGCAGTTTAATACAGTTACGGAATAAAATTGTTTTTAGACTGTGTTTACTGGATAATAAAATTCAAGCTGGTATTGTATAAGGGATTAAAGAATTACTGAATTCTTTTCCCCAAGATGCAATACCAGTATTCTCTTGTAGCAACAAAAGGTTAACATTCTAGATACATGCACAAAAATCTGAAAACACAGCAATATTATTCCCAAAAGCCAAAATGTGAAAGTCACCCAAATGTTCATCAGAAAAAAACAAAATGTGGTATATACACGTAAGGATATTATTCACATTTAAAAAGGAAAGAAATTCTGACCCATGCTGCATCATGGTGGATCTTTAAGGACGTAGCTAATTTTATGAGGCACCCAGGATAGTCACATACCTAAAGGCCCATAGTACAAGGGTGGTAACCAGGGGCAGAGGAATGGGACAGTGGGAAGTTAGTGTTTAATGGGGACAGAGTGTCAGTGTGAATGATGAAGGATTTCTGGGGACGGATAGAGGTCATGGATGCACAATCTTGAACTGAATGCCACTGAACGGTTTGCTAAAAATTATAAATTCTCTGACCCTATGTGAGTTTATTTTAGTAAAATAAAAATAACTTATGAAAGGATCTAACAAGCTCCAGGTACCACATAGCGTAAAGGTGGTTTTTAGGAATGGTGCAACTAATCAAGCCAAGTACCTGCTCTCATACTTGGAGACTTCAGTTTTATTGAAACTTTATGTTTTCCACATCTTAATTTTTTAAAAGGAAAGTCGTGTGGTGATGACTCCATTAGTTTTATTTACAAAGTTCAACATTTATCTACAAAGTCTCTTTGGCCCGATAGGATAAAGAAGAAGCATTAATATCAACACCAAAATCTAATGTGGCACGTGAGGCGGGAGAGCAGCTCTGTGCTTCACCGCAGGCAAAGTTAAGTCACGCTTTCATTGTCTGGGTCTGGCAAGGCTGCTAAAATAAAATATAGTGAACTGCGTTGCTTATAAACAAAAATTAGTTTCTCAGAATTCCGGAAGCTGGGAAGTCCAGGATGAAGGTTCCGGCACTTTTCCATGTCTGATGAGGGCTGCTTTCTGGTTCACGGAGGATATCTTCTTTGTGTCGTCCCAGAGTGGATGGGGAGAGCTCTGGTCCTGTTAGCCCCTTATGAGGGGCCCTAATCCTATTAGGAGGGCTCTATCCTCATGACCTTATCCTCTCCCAAAGACTCTCATTTACAAAAACCATTAACTTGAAGATTCAGTTTCAAACTACAATTTGGGGCAGGGGGCATAAACATCCAGACCATAGCAATGTCTTGGTTTTCTCTGTATGAAACTGATCATTATGAAAATTACAGGAGAATTAAGGCATCTCTCATTAGACAAGTAGTTAAGTTCTCAATATTATTGGTTTTGTTTTCTGGTGCTGTTATTGCTTGAGCTTCCAAAACATACAGGCAAAATTTGATATAAATGATAAGGTCAACTAAACACTGTTCTATAAATGCTATAAATATGTAGTTTATGGAAGCACAAAAGTGAAATTTAGGACCAAAATACAAATCTGTTCAAAAGTTTCGACATAAATCTCTATGCTTCATGGTCACGTCTTCCCTTCGTCTCCCTGCTACTATCAGAGGAACAGAATTAGTCATGATCTCACTAACTATCTTACCTGGGCATTTTAAGCTTACTAAAAACTCAAAAGTGACTACTTTTTACTCCCACATCTACCCCCATCAAAATAGCTATTACAAACTGCTGTTTTTAAAATTTCCTACCAAAGCAGAGATTGGACCATCAACATCACAAAGTCACTAAGAGACACCGGGGAGTCTGAACACCAGGTCTCCCGACTCTGTGTCAACTTTCTTGACTGCCCACTGCTTGTGTAGCTAAAGGTGGGCAAAGTACTGAAAACCTTGTGTTTACTTCACATTGGATTCTTAGTTCATGAGTTTATTTGAGAAAAAAGATAACAAAGGCTACATCAATCCGCCATTTATAGATTTTTCTCAGATAGGAATTTGGAGTCGTATTAATTGAAAGTCCTACTTCTCTTTGCCAGCAGTAGTTTTGACAATCCTAGGACGCATTTCACCTTAGATGGAATGAGCCTTCCCCCTAAATCATAAAGATAATCAGTAAAGAAGTTGGTAGCAAGAACTGCGACTTCTTACCATGACATGGAAAGACAACTGGGTTAACCCATGCTTGACTGTCTCATTTAAATATGTTTTCTCTGTATATATATTTTTCCTCATACAAATTTGTTTCTACATTTGTTGCTTGTCTGACTTATTTTTCCAGATTGCCTAAATTTTAGTAAATTCTCCTTTGTTGCTATTCACAAAGGTTCACTTTACCGAGGCACAGGCAGATTTTTACCATCAACTTCTCTTTCCTAAATTATTCATGTTTTGTCAGTACTCTAGGCTAAAACTCAAAACATTAGCATTACTTCACTTTAGAAAACACTCTGGTTTGATTTTATGTGGGAACATTGTATAACTGGTTTGCTGCTTTAATTTGCTAGTGAGCAAAGACCGTATTTATTGTAGGAAAGTTTATTATATTTTTTATACTTTTTATGGAGTAAGACTTTTTGCAATACTGGTATATAGACAACATGTCATTTGTTTTCTTAATTACTGCATGCCACCTTAAAGTTTATTTTTCCTCCAAGGCAAATGGCAAATTTGTTCTTTAAAAAGATCTATATAAAACAAAATGACTAAACTTGCTCTTAGAATATTCCATATTCTAGCTCTATGATGGACAAAATCTGCGTGTGTGTAGACAAACTTGTAGCAATTCCAAGGACTGGAAAAAATTGATTGTTTAATAAAGGTATATAGTTAACTAAAAATTGAACAAATATCATCTTAGAAGCATAGAATTCATTTAAATTATTGTTAGCCTGAGTGGAAATGCTTTCGTTTTTCCTTCATTCAGTGTGATGCTGGCTGTCAGAGATGTGGTTGGTCATAGACGGCTTCTATCAGTTTCAGAAATGTCCCATCTATGCCTGTTTTCTTAAGTGTTCTTATCAGAAAAGGCCGTTGAATTTTGTTGAATGCTTTTTATGGATCTGTCGAGAGGATTATATAGCCTTTGTTTTTGCTTCTATTCATGTGGTGAATTATGTTTATGGATTTGTGATACATGTAAACCATGGAATACTTCTCAACCATGAAGAAAAATGGAGACTTCACATCTTTAGTATTTATTTAGAAGGATTTGGAGAATATCCTCCTAGGTAAAGTATCATAAGAGTGGACACAGGCATCCAATGTACTCAATGCTGATATGAAACTAGTAGATAAGCAACTACACACCCACATGAGAGGAAACATTTAAATTCAAGAAGAGGTGGGGGTGATAACCTCTCACCTATCAGATACAATGTAGGGATATGTGGTTCTTCTCCTGGGTGAAGGACTCAGCTGCAACTGGACTTTATCTAACAAATGCGAACCAGTGTAACCTAATTGTATGTACCCATGTGAAATAAAAAAACAAATCATCAATCATCTGTAAAGTTAATGCCCAAAAGAAAAATAAAAGATTAGCTTGAGAAATAGAATTTAGATACTTTGCTTTTCAGATTACTGGTATAAAATACTGCTAGGCAGTTTGTTAATTATACAGCACTGGGGACAAAAACAAGGATTAACAAAAATATTGTCATTGAGTACATTATTAAATAATATTTTCTTGTACAAATAATAAATACTTACTATAAAAATATAAAATGCAGTCTCAGCACCCATATCCCAGTGGGATGGCAGCCACATACACCGACGCTGGTGGGTTAGAGCCCAGGACGGGTCTGCAAAAAAAAAAAAAAAAAAAAAAATGACAACTGCAACCAAAAAATAGCCAGGCATTGTGGCAGGTGCCTGTAGTCCCAGCTACTTGGGAGAGGCAAGAGAATCACTTAAACCCAAGAGTTTGAGGTTGCTGTGAGCTGTGACGCCATGGCACTCTACCCAGGGTGACAAAAAAAAAAAAAAAAGAAAGATAAAAAGTATATATATAAAATGCAGATAAATAAAAAAAATAGGGAAATTATTCATAGTTCCTATTTTGAATATAAATGTTTTGGTACACAACCTTTTATACATTTTTCTATGTATACATACATTTTTGCATACATGAATTGGTTCATATTGTACACATTATTTCCCTAATATTAATATTGGAGATAGCTTTTGTGTCGTTAATCTTTTAGGTATCTTTTAAAATAAAAAGCAGTGTCCTGATTATGGAAGACCTTTGCTCCTTCCTGTTGATTTTCACAAAAAATGTCTATTTGGAAATTATAGGAAACACATTTCAGCATGGTGTTCTTTTCCTGAGAATGTCACACAAACTTCTCGTGTGCAGTCTGGGTGCCCCGTGAGTGTAACCCCAAGGTTTAAGCCTTGGGGCCTACAGCATGTTCCAGAATAAATATGGACAGATGAGATCAGATGCGTTGGAAGGCTGAGACCAAGCTGAGGAACAGGACACGGGGAGTCAGGAGTAGGTCAGGCTCAGAGGCCAATGAGTGGGAGCCAGGAAATATCTTGGTATAGGAAGGATGAGCTCAGGCAAACGTAAAAAATCAGAGAATCATGAATTGTCTGTGTGAGCACACGGTTATAAGCTGTAGGATAGTGAAAGACCAGCCTTTAAGAGACGGAGAAATGGCTGTAAATCACAATAATAAATTTAAAAGTTCTTGACATTTATCAATTCTGCTAATGTTTATTGAGCATAGGGCAGTTTAATACATAATCTCTAGCTTTAAACAGTTTATAACCTTCCCTGTGTACTAAGATATTCATTGTTTTTGTAACAGGCTGTATACGATTCATGTGGGCCAAGCATTAGTGCTGTGCTGGAATTCATATATTGGAACGGTTACTTCTGATTTTTGGGAGTAGAAATTTATGATGATCATAGCAGCTAATATTGACGGGTATTTCACAGACTTTATTTTCACAACAACACTACAAATTAAATTACTATTTTCAGGAAGACAGTGTCTATCGTGGTTATGGTCTTGGAGCCAGACTGTCTGGATTTGAATCTCTGCCACTTACTGTTGTGGCTTTTGGCAATTTAACTCTGTTTTTCTGTTTCTCATCTATAGAAGATAAATAATGATAGTATCTATTTCATAGAGTTGTTGGAAAGGCTAAATGTGTTAATATACACAAAGTACACAGAACTATATCTACAAATATTACTTCTTATTATTAATTTTTGGTGGTGAATAATTAAAGTTTGGACAATTAAGGCCATACGCCTAAGCTACATAGGCAGTAAGTGATGAAGCCAGGGGTGAAGTTCAGCTCAGCTGTTTTCTGACTCTGAGGTCTTAATTTAGCCACTTTGCTGCTCCAATTTTAAGCATATAATGGATGAGTGAATCAAAGACAGTTTGGATTTTGATTCTGGATGACTAGAATCATTAGTGACACAGGGAATGACTATGAAAGGAATTTTGTTGTTGCTGCTGCTGCTGTAATTGGAGGAAGTTAAAGTCCAATTTATGATGATCTCTCGAATTGGAACTGGTGAAAAGACGTTCAGGGTGAAATGTGTAGCTGTTAGAAACCCTGGGTGCGAATACTGGAGAGAACTGGAGCGGAAGTTGACAGTAGGCCAATATCTATGTAGAGTTAAGAGTCAGTGCTTCAAGAGTGGAT
This sequence comes from Perodicticus potto, assembly GCA_963574655.1. Taxonomy (NCBI): domain Eukaryota; kingdom Metazoa; phylum Chordata; class Mammalia; order Primates; family Lorisidae; genus Perodicticus; species Perodicticus potto. The sequence goes on along the minus strand of CAUYRH010137064.1, from coordinate 39,420 downwards.
AAGATAGGCAGGGAGATAATAGTGTACAAAGCAAAAAATCAAAAGAAAAAATAGAAGGCCAGAGTCAAAAGTTATTGCCTCATCAGCCACGAGGAAGTTACTAAAGGTTTCCGAATTGGAACTGGTAGAGCCCAGATGGAGACAGTAATGCCCATCCAGTGTGGAAGTTGAAGTTCAAGAGTTTCTCTAAGCATGGGGGGCACTCTTAGGTGTGTGGGTGGAGGGGGAAGGCATTTCCAGTTTGTTGATCATGAAATTTCTCATAAGGCGCATCATGGAGGACCTCGTTTAGTGTGTGAGAGGACTGAAGTGATTGGGGGTGCGGGGGGCTGCTAATTTTAGAGCACTCAAATCCGTGGAGCTTCCACTGCATTTTAGTCCCTCTCCGGCCCGAGATGTATTTCTCTCCAATTACCCAGAGCCACGTCAGGTTATTTGGAATTCTGGTATGCGGGTCTGCTTCATCAGGTCTTTAAGTGAGAAGAGTTTTGCAGCTACTTATATCCCCTCTTTATTTGACAACATTCTCTTACAAATACCAGAGCTCTGGAACCAGGGAACAGGAACAGATACATTATATAAAAGGTAAAATTCAGTTTCTCAGTTGTACTTTCCACATTTCAAATGTTTAGTAGCTACATGGTGCTTTTGACTACTGTTTTGGGTGCTAAAGAGTTGTAGACTATTTCCGTCATCCCAGAGAGTTCTATCAGACAATGTTGTTTAGATAACATATCTCCTAAAATTTCAGTTATTTTTAAACAATCTGTCAGTCAGAAAGTAGCTTTTACATTTCAGAGATTTTTCAACTCAAATAAATAGAAATAAAAAGCAATAAGTAGCAACAAAAATCTTCTTTACATACTGTTTTTGTTTTATTCATGATTCTAGTCATGTATGATCCAAATTACTTTTGACCTGCTCTGTTTCCCACCTGGGCCGGTTCACCCCTCTTTAGGCAACCTGGTGGACCCTTGCTCCCGGGAGGTCACCACATTGATGCCGATTAGCATAGCGCACTACACTCCAGAACTGGATTCAAGTGATCCTCCTGTCTCAGCCTCAAGTAGCTGGGACTACAGGCGCGCACCACTGTGTCCTGCCCAAATTACTTTTATCATACCCATTTATGCATAACATTTTAACTTTAAGAAAAAAAAACCCATTGTGGTTTTGTGTGATAGCCACAAGACGATCACCTATCAATAACTCATTCCATCTATCAGTGTGATTATATATTTAATGGTTAAATCATGTCTCTAGCAAAGTTACTAAGGCGGGACGAGAATATTTTTTCCTTATAAATTATTGCCTGAACAATTCCAATTTTTTGTTATGTAATTACTGTTTGTTATTTTGTTTGAAATTGAAAGAAAAATTGTCTCATGTAGAACTTTTCTAAGATAAATATGCTTTCTCCTATTTGATACAAACACTGATATGCAATGAGGAGGAATAAATTCAGCTTGCCAAATAACTTTTAAAAAATGATTTGGATAAAGCTATGAAGCAGAATCTCAGTGTAACCACTGTGATGCTTGTGTTTGCAGTTAGCGTTGTGTCGAAGGCATGTCATATGCAGATAGTTGGTGTATTATTTTACTATGGAAAACAATTCCAAAACATCGTTACTTCGTGGGCCCCCTAATTTCAGATAGTACATATTTTGTTTAAGATGAAGGTCAAAAAATGTTTTTGCATGAATTTTTAAAACTCGGAAAATTATATAATATTAGGGAAGTTTTTTGCTCAGCCAGAGGTATCATTTTCAGTTTGCATCATTTCAGAGAAAGAGAAGGGCTTCTATGTGTATTTGTTACATACATAGCCAAGTGTTTCCAAGAACGTTCTATCATCAATTCTTTATTATATCACGTTTCTGATTGTCCAAGACACCAGGGAATTTATCTTTCCCAGAAATTTTGACTTTTGATCATATGTGGAAAGAGCTGGAAAATTGAGTTGTCTTTTAATGTTTAAATTGACATCGAATATATAGCAGATTCTGTTTGGGGAGCAGTTTATAAGTAAGGAAGCAAGTTGTGCTCCTAGAGTTAATAGTGATGATAAAGTGACAATGTATGTGTTCTGTAAAAAGCTTGCTGCAGAAAATTATTAAAGAGTATTTTAATACAATTAATTCTACTTTTAACTAAAGACTTGAAGTAAATCCACTGTGATTATTTTGTAGGCTTTAGCTAGGGTCTGGCAAAAAGCAAAGTAAGGATAGTTAAGTGGTAGCAGTATAGATTTTCTGTAATTGAGAAGAGTAACCTACAGTTTTGGAGGGAAACATCTAAAAAACAAGCAGGATAGTTGTTGGGAATTCTTTTGTAAGAAATTATTAATATAATACATTTTGTGGCTGCTTTTTTGGTTATCAGGCATTTCTCTATAGCTAATGCATTTCTTAAAGGCATCCTTGGAAATCACTTTATATAGGTCTGATATGTTTAGAAGATGGTATGCTGAATCTAAATAGTGGTTGAACTCTGGAACCTAAAGCTTATGCCAGACTTTTGGTCTTCATGATTAGAAATGGATTGTCTGTTGGGGTACTTTGGAATTTTATATTTCAAATGCATTTTAAAATGAATCCTCTATTATATTATATGACCTTTGGCTATATGAGCCAAAGGTGCTCCTAGTTGGAAACTTAAATTTTAATTTAGAATCACATGAAGCATATTTAAAGGAACTATTCGATTCTCCATTTAAGGGAAGATAAGGCTGAACATTTTAAACAGGTGTCTGTTGCTATAGTAACGTTTTGCAATTTATACTATGGCCGAAAATATCATTGAATATTGGATGGGTTTGGTAGTAATGTTGTCAGGGGCTTCACTTTCAGATAATTGGGGGATAAAAATATAATTTTCATGGATCTGGGGGAAATTTGGGGTTTTAGCTTTGCCTGATTTGGTGAAGGAAAACCAATTTTGGTGCCAGACAGGGTGTGGGTGTGGGCTAGACTGAATTCTGGCACTAGCATTTTCCAGCTGTAGACACTCCAGTAATTCAGTTTGTTTAAGCCTCAGAGTTCTCAACTAGAAAATCAGACTGCTGCATTGCTTGACGTCAAATGAAGAGAGGCTGGAAAAGCCATTGCACTAAGTGCTACAGTGGACCTCCATAAATGCCAGCTGCCTTCTCGTCTCTTTTCTCTGCTTATTTCAAATTGTAGTTATCTTATAGCACCATGTTGATCTTTAAAACAAATGGCTACCAACTTTTAGCCATCATCCAGTTCATCCATGGTCAATTAGCCCCATGTGCTTCATAGAATCATCACAGCTTAGACTTAAAAGCGCCATAACTACCATCTAGTCTAATCTTTCACCTAGAGTCATGTAGTCTTGCAGATTATGTTTGAATATTCCATCTACTGAGAATGCTCTACTTTTCAAAGCAAACTATTATGATTTTTAGAAATTGATTTTGAGCGATAGGCTAAAATTAGTTTATGTATTGGTCAAAAGCATTTTCATATATAAACCATTTCTATTACCAGATCTTAAATCTTTGTATGTGAAGACTTCCCCACTTTCTTTAGCTGTGCTTCATGTGGTCAACTTTTTAGATACTTTACTACCCTCCTAATTTCCACTTTAAAAGGATTATGTTATTTCAAAAACATTTTAAAGTAAGTTAATTGTTTTTCTTTATATAATACTATTCCTCCTTTCTTTTCTAATTCTAATAGTGGTATCAAACTTGTCCTGCCACATGATGAAGTGACCTGTGACAACATTTTACTGTAAACATTTTAAAAATAAAAGTTCATGAATTGTATGTCCTCTTATACTAATAAGGTGAGCAAAAAGGAAATTGGAAAGCTTTCTCATTCATGCTTTCATTCATATTTATAATGTTAGAAATTAAGTTGAAGTACATTAAAATATTCAAGGATTTGAGTATCAGTAACTCACGAATCCAGTAGCTCTAGACTACTAGTAATTCAGGGCCCTGGGGCAGGGATGCAAAGGAAAGCTTGTATAGACTGAACGTGGAAGTAAGAAAAAGAAACATTATTTCATTGATTAAAGTGGAGCAGTAACCTTATTTCCATCATATCAGTGGACATTTCTTAGGTATGATTGACCTAAGAAGTGTATGTTGAGTTGGGTTTTGGTTTGTTGGGACCCAGAGTGCTGAATCTGCCTCACCCTAACAGCCTTCCTGTTACTTCTTTTAACAAAAGAAAACAAAATGAAAAGATATTTCTTTTGCTAAAGAAGAAAACAAATAGCTGGGAAGTCAAAAAAAGGAAAATAATACAATGTTTCACCTTCTCTATCACAGTGCTTCTCAAACTACCTGTGGTAAAGGAAATACTAGAAAGAAAAATTTTAATCTATATAGACTAATATTTTTTGAAAATGTAATAAAAATGAATTACTATAAAAAATAGAACAAAAATGTGAAGGTTCAAATGCAAATCTCCATTTTTTTTGTTTAATTTCACAAATAAACTTTAAACATGAGCTGAATTTTTCATTTATCTATTGGTTTTTTTCTCAGGGGGTAACCAAGAGTTTGCTGAGAGGCACCACTCTCGGATGACACTTGGAACAGCACTGTCTTAGCAAACATAAAGGCTGCCCTGGATCAGGAAGAGGGAGCTTGCAGATGCCAGAGTTATAACAATGAGCAGATCGAATTTCCTAGGTTTACATTTTAGTATAGTAAGACAGATATTAAATGAAGTAAAATATAAAGTACATTTGCATGCTTATAAATTCCACAGAGAAAAATAAAACAAAAAGAATAGGGAGAACATACGGAGGAGATGCAAAAGAAATGAAATTTAGTGACATTGCTTTTGATTCTTGGTAGAAAAGATTTTGCTCCATTAATGAATGTTTAATCACCCTTCTATTGTGATGCTCATATGAGATTAACTTTGTATAATATGCTAATTTGTAAATGGTAAAATTAGATTATCTAACTGGGAAATAGCTTTTTGTTCCCATGGTAATCCTTTGTTTCTAATATATTAATTTTAATGTTTTAAAAACAGATTAACATATTTCTGAATATGACTACTGGTATTTGTTGTAAAATATTTCATACATGATCATAAATGAGATTGGGCTATAATTTTTTTGTTTTACTCCTTTTCTTGTTCTCATGATCAAAATTTTATTAACTTTAAGGTAAATTTAATGGCATTCTGTCTTGTTTAAATCTGTGAAATATTTTGCTATAAATAGAAGTTGGGTGTTCTCTGAAGAGTTGATGAAGTTTGCCTGTAAAACTGGATGCATTGCTGAATTATTCAGTTTACTACTTTTCTCTTTAAGCAGTGTCTGATCTAGATTATTTCCCACTTATTGAAGTTTCTATTTTCAGGACTATATTATGAAATTCTAATATTTCTAATTTCAGTAGAATCTCTGCACGTTGACCACCCAGGGGACTATAACAAACTTGCCAACATACAGAATTGGTCAGCATAGGCAACTTGAACTTGGCCTATTATACTGACACGTACGTATGGTGCAGGTGCAGTCTGAAAATTGGGTCAACGTAAGGAGGTAGATAATGTAGGAAGGTGATCAACTATGGAGATTCTCCTGAATTCATTTCTTATCAACTTACTCTTCTTTGTATCTTCTATTATACACTCTTTTAAATGGACAGTATTATTAAGCATACTTATGTTACGTCTTTGTTAGATTCTTATATAATATAAAGTTAAACCGAAGTATATTGATTTGAAGTATATAACTTTGAGGCTGCAACTTGTCTTTTTTCCCTTTTTACTATGCTGTCGGAGTATTTAGGTCGATAGGATTACTTTGAGTGGACAGCCGAGTTATGGGGCTGAATTCTTCCCTTTCCCACCGACCTCCTGTTGGCATGGTTGCTGTCGTCTGGATTAGTTAGCTGTCTCCCCACCTTTAGGTTGACATCCCATCATCCGGGTAGCAGAGCTATTGGACGGCTTGGTTTAACTTCTGATTGAAAACTATCCGTATATAAGCCTGGATCGCTTTATAAGGTTAATTCCCCCAAACGGCTTCAGCTGTACGTATTGAGTTTTGTTGTTTATTTCTCTTATTCAACTTCTCACTCACTCAAAAAAAGGAGCTTTATCCCAATCTCTGATTTCAAGCAAAGAGTCTGGGTGTCACCAGTCCCAGAAACCACATGGAAGATGTTTTTTGTTCCCCCATTTATCACAGGGGGTGAAGTCTTGGCCGCCCGTTCACTTTAAATTGTGGACTTAACTCCACAGCATTACTTGATGATTTGCATATATTATCTGGTTTTGTTCGCAGAGATTTCATCCTGTTCTTGAGCCCAGATTTTTCTTTTGAATTTTTTCATTCCTGCGCTACTTTATATATATTGTTATGTGTTTGCATTAGTAGCAATATACCAAATCATAAATGCTGTGCCATCTTGACTTGAATTATCCCTTTGCAAGAATGAGATCTATAAACTTTTGCTTAAAATGTGCTGCTTTATTTGATACCCCCCCAATACAGTTCCTTCAAATAAGAAATTACATATAGGAAAGAATCTTAAAGGGGACTTTCACTGTGAAAGAATTTTTAAGGAGGCCTCAACTCGGAGAGCAATGTGGTAGGTGTTCACACATTCTGAAGACAAATTCTAGACCCTCAGATTAGACACAAAGAGAAAGGAACCTGGCTGTCTCAGAAAGGGGAAGCCGTTGCCCATGAGAACTCACAAAAGCAGCCTATGGTACATGGCACCAACACCAATTGCAACTACACCAATGAATAAGATCCGCTGTGTGCTTGAAGTTCTTCATTTCTCTTCTCTAACTATGAGATACAGGGGAAAAGGAACTCAAGGTGTAATTGTGGAAAAAAGGGAATCTACGCACACCCTTCCCCTCTTTCTCTCCTATTGCTGTTTCCAAATCTATAAAACCCAGCTAGAAGAAATATAAGTATTTAGACTGGCCTGTAAATTTCAATGCATAAAAATGTCTACCAAAGCTATGTGTCTTCCCAAGATTTTTTTCAGGAACAAAGCTTGTAGTTCACAGTAACATGAATACAAGCAATTGTGAAAAAATAATAAATCGGTTTCTTTAAACCTTTGGTTCCTACTAAGTTCAGCTTGTTCATTAAACCTGTTCACCAAGTTTTATGTTAGACCCTATTTGTAGATGTTCCTTGCCATTATGCTTAATAATGCAATGTTTAAAATCCTAAAATAAATGGATACTTGTTTTGAAATATTCATGTGTGTACAGACTTTTTGATTGAGGCAAAAAATATTTAATGAAATCAACCCTTCCAGACTTTAAATTGCAATCCAATTCCCATGAATACAGATGAGCTTAAAAATAATATTGCATATGTATAAAAAGTCAAATAAGGAAGATAGAAATCAACATCCATGCTCATATCTGTTTAATTTTAAGCCATGATAAAAGAATTACTCTGCCACTGCTCATTAACGCACTACTAAAATGAGATCATATTTTTTTCCATTTTATGTAACATTTTATTTTGTCTTATTATGTATTCTCATAAAATAGGCCTCCATGACTTATATAAATGTGAAAGGGTAATTTCTGTGGAATGTTATTGGCAATAAGGAATTGGCTTCAGTAAACTATTTTAGAAATGCCATGGGCTTATATGGAGATCAAATTTATCTCCATGTAAATTCATATAATGTATACTCATATATTGAATTTCATACTTTGCTGTTATGGTTCTGTTATTTGTGCATTTATTCTAATACATTTTTTACTCACATTCTCCAGTAGTCTGATTCCTTCTTCAGACTCTCTTTTGTGGACTGACTCCGAAATTTTGATAAACTGAATGTTATTCGTGGTAGCAATCCAATTAAAATGTTTTTATGAACCCTATAAAACATTACATTGGTAGAATAAATGATTCAGCATGTGATGGAGACCAATAAAAGATTTCCATCATCCCAAAACATAGGATTTTTAACATCTCTAAATCATAGTGGGCTATATGACAAATAGTGATATTTTAATATTTACAAATATTAAGTATGAATAGAATATTTAGATTTAATAACAAGTCATAATAGCTAGTAACATTAAAATTTTTTTGCTTACTATAAGATTAATCACCAAAGTTTCTATTATCAAGTATCTGCCAATGTAAATCAAAATAAACATTTTAAGGTACAAATGCATAAAGATCATCTGAAAGTGCCAGACTTAGTTTGAAATGATTAAATCCATGACTGAATATTTATACTGTTAGGAACAGTTTTTTTCATAATAATCATAGAGAGCTAGGTATGGACGTGTAAATCAGATTTCATAGTAAATATGTACTATTAATTCATGTATACATATTGTGTGGATATTTTGAGAAGTTAGTCCTCAAGGTAGGAAAAAGGAAGGGATTCAAAACCAAATTTGAATAAATATTCCATATTTATTCTTTGTGAGCTTCATAATAAACTCAATAAAGCTTTGTCACCTATAATACTTAATTGCTAAAACTTGCATGGAAATAGTAGATTGACTTTGACGGGATAAAATAAATATAATCTATTTCCCAAGGTATATAAATTATGCTAAATGAAGAAAAAAATGTAAAATAATTTTGAAAATTTAAAGTGATATTGAAATGCAAGTAAGTTAGATTTATCTTAGTCATCACCACCATCACTGTTATTGAAGAAAAGCAGTTTTTGTTCACCAAGATTATTTATTGTAGTTTAGATTAAAAGCTATATCCTGACATATGAATTGACTCTGGAATCTACTTTTGTGAGATATTATTGACTGAAACATGCTGATTAAATTTTGTTGTAACTTAATTACAAGATTCAAAGATGGTGAATCCTTAATGTGGTTTATAATTTTATAATCTAAAGTGACATTTCTCTGGTCCTCTGTGGTTTTCAAAATGCTTTCATACACATTATCTTTCTTGATTCCTACAGCAATCTTCGCAGTGGGAAATGGTAGCCTTCTTTTAGAGATGACAAAATAATGTTTAAGTTTTGGAGAGGTTAAATTACTTAGCTATTGAGCAGCGCCTGTGGCTCAAAGGAGTAGGGTGCCGGCCTCATATGCCAGAGGTGGGGGGTTCAAACCCAGCCCCGGCCAAAAACTGCAAAAAAATAAAAAAAAAAAATTCACTTAGCTATTAGATGGCTGAATCAGAACTCAGTTCATGCAAAGAGGGGGAATATATAGCCAAGGAAAAAAGTATCAAATGTCAAGGTCAAGTCCCTTGGAGACAAAAAGTCTTTGTTTAAATTCTGACTTCACCTTTCCTTGTTCCTCCTTGGCTCAATTACAAAATCTCTTTATGTCTCAGTTTCCTTAATTTGTCAAATGGGGATGACAAGTTTCCTCATAGAGTAATCAAATAACATGAAAGTTGCTTAGGGTTTACCTGGTATATTTTTAATGGCCACCCAATAAATATCTGTTATTTGTGTTGGTTAATACCCATTCAACTTTGAGGTTCCGAATTGCAGATATTGGATGCATGGGTCAAAAGTCTTTCAGCTTTAGTAAGAGACGTCTAACTTAACATAAATAAAGCAAAAAGTGTGAATTATTGGACTGCTGGGTTGGGAAAGTTGGTATGGTAACTCATATATTCCAAGGAAAGCCTGAATCTCAGATTGGATGGAATTGGTGATTCAGTTCTTCCCTCGTTGTATCTCTGGCCAGTTCTCCTTTATGCTGTCTGTGCTTCATCTCATGGGTTAGCTCTTTCTCATCTATAAATAAGCTTTGTAAAGAGTGTTCTTACATCAGCCCAGAGAAGGATTCCGATGGATTGGTTATAGTTAAAATTTGTGGTAGCCATTTCTCCCAGGAATACTGTTAGGGGAAGTGGGAGTATGGGAGGCCATGTGCTTATCTCTGTGTCTGAGGATTGGTTTGTTATCAGAAGCAATGGAATGGGAAAATATATCTATTGGGAAAAAACAAAACAACTAGAAACAAAAAGATATTCAAAATTTATAAAGCTGTGCACTATTTGCCTTAACTTTTTTAATTTTTAATTATTAAGGGCACATATAGCTTTGTCTATCTTTATAGGGTACATACGTTGTTTTGATACAGGCATACAACACGAATTAATCACATCAGGGTAACTGGGGTATGCCCCACCTCAGGCACTCATTATATCTTTGTGGTAGGAACATTCCGTTTCCATGGTTTTCGTTATTTGGGTGTATACCCTAACTTATTGTGAACTATAGTCGCTTGGTTGTGCTATCGAATATGGTCCATTCTATCTAACTGTATTTTTGAACCCATTAACAGGTTCTACTTTATCTCTCCCTGCTGCTCTTCTTAACCTCTGATACCCACTGTTCTACCATCTATCTCCATGAGATCAATTGTTTTTATTAAGTAATGTTGAGCTTCATGTGTGGGTGAGGACATGTAAGATTTGTCTTTCTGGGCTTGGCTTATTTCACTTGTAACATAATGTTCTCTGGGTCCATCTACGTTGTTGCAAATGGCCGGATTTCATTTCTCTTGTGGCTATGTAATATTCCTTGTGTACCACAATTTTTTTATCCTTTCATCCTTTAAAAATCAGGAAAAAGTAATCCCATAAACTAAAAAACATTTAGCTCTGATGTAAGTTTTAAACTCTTCTGAACGCTAGAGCTACTTTACAAGGTTTTCGCAAGATCATTTCACTTTGGAGGATTGTTATACCGAGATGTTCCTGTGCAGGCTAGCTCCGGGCAGAGGTATCCAGCACTGAAGGGCAGGAGAGCAGATTTTTGTATACATTTCTACATCAGCAGAGAGGCTGGTGATGATCTGACTTCAAAAAAAGAACAGTGTGGGCATGTAACAACCTGGTCAAGGAGACATTTGCTAGACATTCGTACGGTATGCTAAAGTGGTGATGGAAATTAGACTCTGACAATTTTCAAAGTGAGGTTATAAACCTATGCACTGATGACTGTGTCCTTAATCTGTTATTAACGTGGCATCTGTATATCAGCTGTGAGCATTTATGTTGTGAAAACATTGAAAGATCATTTAAAGTTATCTTTCAGAGCATGAAATTTAAATCAAATATTTGCTTGGTCCCTAAAGCCCCTCTGCAGTCTCTGGCTGACACTTTGAAAAACCACTAATCTGTATAAATTTTAGAGGAAATTTAATGAAAAATAGCTGCATCAAAGAGTTGATTTGTAGTAATTAAAATGTAAAAAAGCTATATAGTCACAATATAATTATCATAAGTTAACACATACTTTAAATTCTTTCCCATTTTTAAATGGGTATAATCCTTATTTTTTTCTCTATACTTGGTATAAATTTTTTCCTTTTCTTAAACTTTTCTTTTCTATCTGCTTATTTCTATGCCTCTTTCCACTTAGTATGAAGTTTAATTTTTTGACTTGAGCTCCTCAGGCCATGGTAGTTGGTTCCTGTTCTGGATCTGAATTCTTTCAAGATATAATCCAAATGCTGTTAAAATATTGGTTAAGTTGTTCATTTCATTCCACAGAAACTTCTGATTAAAGAACATCCTCAACATTACGCAGATAATAACATCATAATATACCAATGATGGATGGGAAATATAATGAATCTATAAAGGCTAATGAAACAATTTAATACAAAGTATTTCTACTTTCACATATCTAGAGAATTTTCTTGATTAATTTCCATGTCAGCAAATTTCCTGGTATGAAATATGAACTCTGTTTCGCCCCTTGAAAGAATATAATAAACATAACATATAGCTATAAAAATGAATATATAATTGAGGACTGGTTAATGTTACTTTGTTTTATGACCTTCTCCATTTGTTATGGCTGACAAATCCTGGCATTTCCATCTGTTTCTCTTCATAGTTAATATCCATCACTGCTTTGTCATGTAAGACTTGCCAATAAAAATGTTTCTGAATAGTAATTACCCTATACTGTTATACTATTTTTGGTTTTGTATCATATATCCAATAGCCATCAAGTAAAGACATTGTAGATAATGGGAAAGATCTTGTTTTAATAATTTAGAATAGTCTATTTCTTTCTTAAAGTAGAAAGGGTAGTGTATGACCTATGTATATTAAATATTGGACTTAGTTCTATTTTCTTATAAAGTTCCAGTGAAATGAAATATAAGTAGTCAACTGTGTTCCCCTGCATTTCCCCTAATCCTTGTGTATATTAAAATACTCCTAATGCAAATATATAAAATACACATCTTCTCTGAACTTTGGCTGTTGATTCCTTGGAAAATGAAGGCTGGTGATCAAATGCATCTACAACAAATGTATAAATAAAATACACTTTATCTGGAGATGGTCTATACAACTTCCATAGCACAAGAATTTCCTAGCTCTAAGTTCACATCACTTTTACTCTCTTACCTTTATTGCTTAAGGACATTATAACTCATCTCTAATGGCACTTGTTTGGTATTTTAAAGCTTAGGATGACTGAGAAATGAAGTGTTAAAAACAATTCAAATCAAATATAACAAAAGACATTATACTGTTTCTGATCTCATGTAACACATTTTACTTGAGATGGAAGGCAGTCTGTTGGTGACCAGCCAGTTGAAACTAACATGAAATGTTTTGAAGAAAAACTAAGAAAACAATAATAGAAAATTAGTAATATCTTGGGTAATAGAACTTACCTTTATTCACAATTTGTTTTAATGATTGCTGATATTTTTCCATGTGCCACTACAAAGATAATCCATCCATATGCAAGGTTTTGAAATTTAAGATAAAACATAGTTATTGGAAGACTTTTAAAAAATAGAAAATTAGAACTATTTTAATTCTATCACCTAGAATAAAAGCAACTTTAATTTTGTATTTCATTCAGTCTAGTCCTTTAAAAAGTAAATACGTGTATATTGTCTGAGTCATTTTGTGCTGTTATAATTATAACAAACTCACTTGGACTAAATTGCTTAAACAATGGAGGAGTATGTCTCAAAGTTCTAGAGGCTGGGGAGTCCAATGTCAAGGTGTCAGTGTGGTCAAGTTCTGGTGATGGTCATCCTTTTTCTGTATTCTCACATAATAGAAAACAAACAGATAAAAGCTAGCTCTTTCCTGTCTTTTTTATGAGGACGCTGATCCCATTCATAATACTACACCCTCGTGATCAAGTCACATTGAGAATTAGCATTTCAGCATATGGATGTTGAGGGGACACCAACATTCAGTCCATAGCACTCTGTTCATCCTGCCACCCCCAGTCATGTCCTTCTCATAAACCAGATACATTCATTCCATCCTTAAGGCCCTGAAGTTCCATTATCCCCTCTCAAGTCCAAAGTCTCTTTTAAATATTACCTAAGTCAGTTATGGGTGAGAGAAGATATTATTCATCTTGAGGAAAAATGGAAAATTTAGAACATATATTAACTTTTTTGATCTTAAAACAGTTACATGAATACTGTTGAACATTGTCCAAAATTCTATTATAATGACTATATAATTGAATACTGAGTGATCAGCATTTATCAGTATCCACTTGTTCAATACATTGTTATTTAAGTTTTCAAAATTACACATCATACTTCAATGAACATATCTGCACATAAAATCTATATTTCTACTCTTTTTACATGGATTTGTAATATCTGGAAGGAAAATTACTGTTTTAGAGGTAAATTTATCCATATCTTTTTTCTGGAAAGATCAGTGTATATGGTCAAGAAGTTTTAAATGGCTATCCTGGTACAATCAACATGATATATTTAGGTTTCCTTATTTCATTTTTATGTATTTCTTATGTTGCATCAGGCAGATTATAATGTAGGTACCACAAGGCTAAATGCACCTATGACGGTATAAAGAGATCCTAGAGGTGAGATAATGAACTAAAAGAGCTGTCCTCTTTATTGGCACTTCTCTGATTTATGTCGGGTGGATTGGTTAAATTGTTTCTAACTGCTTCCAAAGTTTACATAAGAGATTGTTTTCATTTCATTTGTTCTAATGTCTCTCAGAGTATGTCCACCATTTTTTCTTTACAAGTTTCTATTGTATTTCTACTAAATGGAACACCTGTGTAAATAAGTTAAATTTAAATGTATTAAAAGATAGTTGATACCACATTTCTTTTTGAAGTTCAGACGAGGTGACTCTGTGGTGCAGACAGATGTTGATGACATTGTTTATGAGAAGCTAGAATGTATCCATTTAGTATTTAGCAAGTTCTTTCATTGTATAACTGGATTTGGAAAGAAGGCAAAGATTCATAACATTGACTTCTTGAATGGATATTATTAGCATTTGCACTTCATAGTTAATTTGACCCCAGACTATAGGAGTTCCTAACTGTTGATCAAAAATGGTTAAGTCCATCAGTTTTTCTAGTGCCTGCCATGCTTATGTTAAGAAAAAAAAAATGGCTTGCCAGGGATGAACATTTTATAAAAATACCTGGGCCCTGAGATTGAAAGTGTGACGCTTGTGTGTATTTGAAGACACAGAGGGGAATTTTGCCTGGAGCAGAAGAAGCACAGGAAGACTAATAGGAGAGAAGGTCAGAACGGTGAGCAGGTGATGCCCCATCAGGCTCATCAGACACTTTGAGAGCCTGAGCAGGTGAGTGACTAGTATACCATGTTAAGTTTTGGACAAAGAACTGACCTGATTTTATTTACATTTTAACAACATTACTTCAGCTGCCTAGTGAAGAATAAGAAGTAGGAAAGCAAAGGTGGCATTAGGAAGACGTGTCATACAGCCATGACAATAAACAGCAGGTAAGATGATGGTGCATCACCTAGGTTGTTAACAGTGGCGGTGTTGAAAAGTGTAAATACATTTCAGAATTAGAGCCAAACATTTCATTAATGCATTGGGTGGAGTTAGGGACGATTGCAAACCTGTTAGCCTGAGAAACTGGGAATATGAAGTTGCAATCATTTAAGTTGAGGATGGTTACAGTGATGCAAGTTTAAGAGGCATGTGAATCACGATCTAAATTTGGATATTTTAGGGTATGTGGCAATGTTTAGTTGGAATTTTATTTGGAGTTTGGAATTTAGGAGAAAGGTTCATGCTGTATATACATATTTGGATTTTGTCAACATAAAGGGTGTATTGAATCCACTTACTATCTTTAGACACAAGAAATAGTAAATAAATGCATTCATGAAAAAATATTTGTTGTATGTAATATATCTTGTCCAATAGACAATTGGGAAAAGCAAATGGACCATGTACCTGTTGGTCCATTTGTATGTCTTCTTTGGAAAATGCCTATTCAGGTCTTTTGTCTACTTTAAAATACATTTGAGATGAGTGCCTTATGTATTTTGAATGTCAACCCCTTGCATAGTCTGCAAATATTTTCTCCCGTTTTACAGGTTGTCTTTTCACTCTACAGATTGTTTCCTTCGCTGGGCAGAAGCTCTTTACTTTTATATAGTCTCATTTGTCAATGTTCGCTCTCATCGCCTGTGCTTTTGGGGCCATGTTAAAAATCCTTGCCTACACCAATGTGTCTTGGAGTCTTTTTGCCATTTTCTTCTTATTGTTTTGTATTTCGGGGATTTATACTTAATACTTTAATTCAATTTGAGTTGATTTCTGTAAGTGGTGAGAGATGGACTCTGGTTTCACTCTTTTGCATGTGGACATCTCCTCTTCCCGATGCTATTTACTAAAGAGACTGTTGTTTGCTCACTATTCCTGGTGCCTTTGTCAAAAACTAGCTGGTTATAGGGTGGCGTTTGTAGCTCAAAGGAGTAGGGTGCCAGCCCCATATGCCAGAGGTGGCAGGTTCAAACCCAGCCCCAACCAAAAACTGCAAAAAAAAAAAAAAAAATAATAATAATAATCAGCTGGCTAGAAGTGCAAGCATTTATTTATGGGTTCTCTATTCTGTTCCATGAATCTATGCATATGTCTGTTTTTATGTCAGTACCATGGTGGTTTGGTTACGATAGGTTGGTAGTATATTTTGAAGTCCAGCTGTGTGTGAAATATGAAGCTTTAAAAAATATCCATTATTTCCTAGGTCTTAAAATATTTTTGTAAATGTTCAATTTCATAGCTAACTAAAGAAAATATTTCTTTAAGTAATTTAAAATGCGTTTAAAATGTAAATGAAAAATAATTGATATATGATTGATGATAATATAAGTTTGAAATTATTTCATAGAGTAATGGGCCTGATTGAAGGAATGTACAGTATAACTCATTTTTTAATCTGTACATTTGCTATTTTTTTTTTGAGGCAGAGTCTCCCTCTGTCACCCTGGACAGAGTGCCACCGTGGCATCATCATAGCTCAGGGCAACCTCAAAATATTAGGCTCATGAGATCTTCTTGCCTCAGACTCCTGAGTAGCTTGACTACAGGCACCCACCACAATTCTAAGTCCATTAGCTATTATTTTAATGAAGGCTAAAAGTGGAAAAGTTTAGAAGCATAAAAATGTTCACATACCATAAGAAAACCCATATCTATAATGTACTTCTTTTTTAATGAGCATTTTAATTTTGAAGACAAATATTTTGTGTGTATAAGAGTTTTGTTTTTCCCTTACTGTCAAAGGAGTTGGATCATTATTATCCAGACAATAAGCTAAAATGGAATAATGAGTCTGTCATATAATATCATAAAGATAAAATGCCTGTCTTATTCCATACGTGTACTGAAATATAAGAATATAGTAATATAGTAGCATAATTTTACCACAGGCCTGTTACTCTCTGAATTGGTGAGCCTAAAAAAACTGGAGAACTTCCATCCACTTACAAGTGACTAGGAAGACTGATTTGGTGATAGGCTGGCCTGCTTATTGTTGTGCTTATAGATTAAAGAATGATTGTTCCATTGCTAATAATGATCGCGATGCTATGTATTGAATATTAAGCATCACTATTTTACAAATTAAAAGCAATCCTTGATAAAATCAGCCATTGCTGTGCCTTCAACCAAAAACCATACAGTTCCTCAAATTTAATTGAGCTCCTCATCCTGATTTTTCTGGCACCTTGTTTTTTATGAATAATTTGAGAAAAAATTCAAATTTATTCAAATTATACCTTAATCTCAAGTGAGAATAATTTAATAATGTTTAAGAAAAGGCTGATAATGATACACTCATGAAATATCCCTGACAGTTCTTAGAGCTGATGATATGAAGGTTAGTGCATAGGAAGGTAGGAATTATTACTTACTCATCAGAATAAATCTGACATTGAAACAGGATAGCATAATATAACTTTGAATAAATCAATTCACGACTCCCCTTGATATCCTCAGCTAGAAAATGACAGTGTTGAACTGTACAGTCAGTCAACCCCATTTTATCTCTTTTATAATCATTTTGGGGAACAGTGATTTTGATTTTTTTAAAAAGAATTCTTGGTATATAAATCAAAGCATTTAGAATTATCTTCCATAAAAGCTTTTCAAGGCAGGCATTGAATATACACCTATAATTCAAAGTCTGTTATATCTTGAGACTCAAGTCTTCTCTGTCCCATACTTGTTGGATCTGTGAGTGATGGGTTATTAAGTTTGGAAGCAGAAAAATGTTTTGTACCAATCAGTAGCTACAGAACTGTTCACTGTGGTCTCTGGATGGAAGAGGCAATCAAAGAACTGGGTCCGAATAGTTTTCTAAGAGACAAATCAAGAAGCCTCATCAGCAAGACTGATATTTGCCTTTCACATAATCCTTTTGATGAAGAAAACCCTTGGGCCTGGCTGGCAACTTCTTGACCTCCCTCCACTTTAAAGCTTACGATACAATTCCCAAAAGCCCTACATGTACTCCTCGAGCAGAGACACGGCTGTAGAAGTCTTGGCAAGCTTCATACAGAAAAATACAAGAAGCGTGCTACCATTAACTGTTCATAACCAAAGCATGAGGAGTTTAATGAAACTCTCAAACACCAGACTAAAGAGCCATATGAAAAAAATTATGGATACTTGTAGATAATCTTTTCCTATTTAAGACATATAAATTCAAATCATTCCAGCTGAAAATTCAGTCAAATGAGATCCATTGGCAGTTTGAGTTCAAAGCCAGTGAGCAAATGGAAATCATTGCAGCCTCTCTCATTTCCCTGGTGGACCTGAGACCACTCAAAATGTGTCACATAATTTAGAGTCCCTTGATAGTAATTGAATATCCACACGGAGAGCGCACTGGCAGAACACTTAAGGAAGATTGAGTGCAGAAGGACCTGCTTATGTTATTTTTGGCTCTGCTCTGCTTTTTGCTTTCAATTTTTTTTTCCTTGGGATTAATTTTAATTTGGTTGTTCCATCCTGCCCAAACAAATGCTATGGGAAAAAGATTAACAGCAGCACGAAAAGAAACTTTGATATTTATTTTTAGAGACATCAGGTATTTTAATAAAATAAAGACAAAAGAAGACAAAGAAAAAATCTGCAATTTTACCAGACATAATTTTTTAACAGGAAGAATGGTAGAATCAAGCAATAAAGGAGTAAAATGACTTTTGTGCTGTTTCCTAAATGTAGACTATGATTTTATAAAGTTTAACTTAATATTTCTATTTTAATATTTAATAATATTAATATTCAGGAAAACTAAGTTTTTTAGTTCAAAGTGTGAAATATTAAAACTGTCTTTATTCTAACACTATTCTAATTTTGTGTTTTGTATTATCTTTCAAAATAAACAATATATTCTTAGACATTTATAGAGTATTTTATCAAGAGTCATTCTTTTTAATTTTAATTTTAATTTTTTCATTATTATAGTACATTGTATATATTTATGGAACACATACAGTGTTTTGATACAGTTATACAGTGTGAATTAATCAAATTAGGGTAATTGGGGTGTCCATAACCTCGAGGATTTATCATTTCTTTGTTTTAGGAACATTCCAGTTCAAGTCTTTGTTATTTTAACATATAGCATAACTTACTGTTGTTATATGACATGTATGTGTCTTTATCTAGTGTTTTGATAACACATATTGGTAATTCTATCTAACTATGTAACCCTATTTTTGCACCATAGTTTGTTCATCACGGGACATTGCATCTCTCCCAGATTCAATTTAGGGAGATGTTTTTGCACTATAGTTTGTTCATCATGGGACATTGAATCTCCCTAGATTCCTTTACTATTTAACAGAATACAGGTCAAAACAGTAAGGATTTCATCTTGATTTTCTAGAGGCTGGCAAGTCTTCTGATCACAGAATAGGGAAATGAGTCTTGACAGAAACGGCCATTTGAACAAAAATTTGTTTCCTTTCTTTCTCTTTCCTTTCCCACCACCCTGCGTCCCTTGCTTGCTTCTTCTTTCTCTTCTTCTTTCTCTCCTTGGAGTGTATTTGTGGAATCCACCAAAGATCATACCATAGACCTCCATTTTCCCATCATACACGCACCACTAACTCTATGAGAAAGATACACACACACACACTCACGCACGCACACGAGGTCAGACAGTTAAGTTCACAAAACCATCCCACCGAAAATGCTGCACACCTCAATGCTGAATGTCATCACTATGGTCCCCTTCTGGGGAAGCACTCCCCTTGGGCAGCTATGCACCAATGCCAGCGCCTATTTCACCCTCTACAGTAATTTTGGAACTCTTTTTCTGGACTGGCCATCAGCATTGTCACCACAACATATGAGATCTGAAAATCAAGTTCACGAACTCAATCTAGAAAAAGTGCTACAGACCTCATTGTTGATATCACCCTGGTCCTTTGAGGTTCTCCCATTGGGAAGCTGCACACTGACTCCAATTTCTAGGTGAGTAGGCGCTGGCATCAGTGCCCAGCTTCCCAAGGGAGGACCTCAAAGGTGACCGTAGTGATATTCAGCAATAAGATATGTAGAACCTTTTCTAGGGTGAGTTCTCAGACTTAATGGTCCAACCTCATCTGTCTTTCCACATAGTTTTTATTCTTCACTTGAGTCCAGTGATGTTCCACGATGGCCAAATTAAACTTATGAGCACTAACGTTCACTTTAGTAAGTTTTTATTGAGAGAAAACCGTGTAAAGGCATAAAAGTACTTAACCAAGAAAATATTTATCAACAGTGTAAAAGCATAAAAGTACTTAACCAAGAAAATATTTATCATTATCCTATGCTGAAGATAATGCAAGCATATACGAACAGTTTAATAATACAAATTTATTTAAGCATTCCCAAGGGAGAATTTCTCTCTTCTAAGATATTTTATAGGATTTTCAACTTGTTAAGAATACTAAATGCCTAAAGGGTTTTTTTCTTTTTATTTCAGATTTATATGAGAGTATATATTAATTAGGTTACATTGTTTGCATCCGTTAGGTAAAGTTCAAGTTGTAGGTGAGCCCTTTACCAGGAGAGGTGCTGTACAGCTTTACTATTTAGCCATCAAAGAAGATAGAAAATGGGCAGCACCTGTGCCTCAAGGAGTAGGGTGCTGGTCCCATATACTGGAGGTGGCGGTTCAAACCGGCCCTGGCCAAAAACTGAAAAAAAAAAAAAAAGATAGAAACCTTACATCTTTTGTATTAACCTGGATGGAGTTGAACCTGAATGCTAAATAAAGTATCACAAGAATGGAGAAGCAAGGATCCAATGTATGCAATACTACTGTGAAGCCAACAGATAAACAACTATACGCCCACCGGAGAGAAAAACGCAATTAAATTCATGGGGAGGGGGTGGAGAGGGGAGGAGAAAAAAGGGAGAGGAGGAGGAATGAGGGATTAGTTGTTTTTTTTTTTTTTGTAAGACACAGCACTCCTTTCTCTGCTATTTAATAGGTTAAAAAAATCCCATGTTAAGAGATAATATTTTCTACCTTTGGAGTTAAGAAGAAGTAAGATAAATACAGACTCTTACTGCAGAGCTATCCAGGACAAGGACAATCTTCCCATCTTCACCTGTTAACTTTCTGTATCTTCCTTACTTGTTTTCAATTGATTCTTATTTTTCTCCTGACGTCCCTTATCCCCCCTATCTTTTAAAAAGTTTTCATTTTTAGTTATTATGAGTAGCTGGCCAGTTTGCTCCACTGAATAGAGCACGGTGTTAATCATTATTCTGAGTACATAATAGTTGTATATATGTATAGGTACATGTAATGTTTTCATGCAGGCATGCAATGCATATTAATCAAATAAATATTAGCCCCTTATCTTTTAAATCTTACTTAATAATTTTTATTTCTAAATCTTTTTTTTTCTTTTTTCTTCAAGTTCTTTCTCTAGTTTGTTAACCTCTGGCTGCAAACCAATGGCTACCTCTGGTTGTGTATTTGACATACTGTTCTATTAAATATTTTTATATTTATTGCTTTACTTTCTATAGTAAATTGGTGTTTGTATAGTAGTTAGAAGTCATTGTTCATGATCTTTGTCAGTTGGTAGAGATTTTAATGCCATCCTTAGGAACAACATCCCTGTGTAATTCATAATAATTATAGACAGTAAGTCTAGAAAAGTTCTCAGGAAAAGTAATCTCTTCTCTCCTTTTAAAAATTATATTAATTAACTTAAACTTCTTCTCTTTAAACATATTCACTTTTCTTTGTTGAGAAATGCTGTCACCTATTACAGCTTTTGATGACTAAAATATACATGTACAGTATTAATTGAAAAGTAGTAAAGTACAGTATTAATGTGAAAAGTAGTAAAAAATCCTTGCTTTGCTCTATGTTTGGAAAAACTGTACTGCCTTATTCACAGAGATTTTCAGTCAAAACCAAAGATGACATAGATTTGTAAACTCTATCAATGCTACTATCTCTATTTCCCATTGCTTATATTGGAAAGTTTGGCTTTTCACATAAATCAATTATTATAATCCAAAAGGGAACATGCAGAAGTGTGTAATACAGACTCTAAACATGAAACCCCCTGAAGAGGAAAAATGATGTTCAGACAATATCAAAGTAAAATATAGGAAAAAATGAGGAAAAGTTAGTTATTTTTAGCACAATCAAATGTTGTCTACCAGGAATTGTCAATGATATCAACTTTGTTGAACAGAAGATGCTGAACTAACAGTTGTGTCTGTTTCTGTCAAATCTTGTTTTCCACCAAGATGTCAAGTCACTTTCTGATTACTAAGGCCTTTCTCTATCCTTCTATGAAATATTGTGACTTTCAGAAAGGAACCAGGAGATACTACTACTTCATACCAAGAACATTAAATGGCCAAGCTTCCTCACATTTTGTAGAGTCAAACTTCAGTTAACATATATTGAATTTGTTTACAAATCTCTAAGGCAAAATGAACAATTTTATAACAGAGTTCTTCTTATAAGCCAAACCCATAAGTCTTATAGATATTTCTCTGTTTTATGGATAATATAATAATGGAAAATGTGAGGTGGGTTTCATGAAGACAAGGCTGAATGCAACAAAATGAAATACAAAAATAAAATATGGAACACAATAGGAGGCACTACTCCAGCAACATCTGGTTCCTTTACTATTATTTTTTTTTAGAATATAAAAGTATAAGTATTTTTAATATTAGAGAAAGAGAAAAGAAGTGGGGTGGAAAATATGAGAAAGAGAGAGAAGGGAGCAGGGAGCAGGGAGTGAGAGAAGGGAAGATGGGGGGACATTTGACTCTTAATAAGAAGTTAGTTGCAATTGAGATCTTTTGAGAACCGAATGCTTTTCTTTCCTCACTCACCTGGCCACTAAATACTTAGTGAGTACATATCGATCTAGATTATGTGGACTAACTAGTTTAACTAGTCATGGTTCCATGTTCTTGGGGAGATTTTAGTCTTGCAATGATGAATATATCTTCAGAATCACAGAAGAAATTCACCCAGGGGCTAAAATGTTTTCTTTATTAATTATTTTTGTAGCACAAACTAAATGAAGGGGATAAGGTTATTAACATATAATGTGATTTCAAGATTTGCTGAGAGCAGGGTTGGGGGGTTATTTAATTCAAAGAACAGTGAGAGATAATGCCTCACTCTCAACTTAGTGACATGATGTATTTTTTCGTTACATTTAAATACAGCTTTTGTCTCTGGTGGTCATCAGAAACAGTATGAAACATAGGCAGGGCGTTATTCAGGTTTAATCTGGCCATGGTTTACCACAGGGAATAAGTCACTATCAATTACAGTGACAGTTCAACATTCGTATAAAAAAATCATGTGTCAATATGTTCTAAAATTTAAGATTTCATAGAAAAACTGGTTAAATAAGAATTGCATATACCCCATCAGCCTGAATCTTTTGGTTTCTGAATGTGTGGGGAAGGTGCTCAGGAACATGTGCTTTTCCAAATGTCCTCATTGATCTCTTTCCATCCGTATTGCTTCTGATTGGCAATTTTCTCTTCTGGATGCTGGAAGTATTTTACTGGGTCCTACCAGGGATTGTTAGAGGGACAGAGACAGGATGTCTGAGTCTACCATCCACTATCTCATGCTTTCATCCCGATTAGCATGAAGTGAGCTTTGCTGAAAGCACAGAGGCTCATTAGCAAAACTCATGTTTCCGGTACTGCAAGTAGTGGGCAAGTGGTGGACTGCAAGTAGAGGCAAAGTCTTTGGTTACAGATGCAGGCTCGCCTAGAATTTAAGAGGTGATTTTGGATTCCTAAATGATTACCTTCAAACACCATGAGCTGCATATATGTGTGTGTTAGTGTGTGTGCCTATGCAGAGGTAACACAAACTAAATGTTCTATCCTTGACAAAAATAGAGAAACATCAGTAGTAAGTCAGAAAATGAAAAGCTAAGTAAATACTATAAATAATAGACTTCTAAGGTGGCTGGGTGCCCATGCTCAGTGGTTAGGGCACCAACCACGTGCACCAGGGCTGGAGGGCTCAAACCTAGCCCAGGCTGGCTAACCAAGAAAAGCAACAACAACACAAACTTCTAATGTTTCAGGCACTGTTTATTAATTAACTTTATATTCAATAACAGCCGTAAACTAGGTAATAGAATCATCTCCATTCTGTAGATGGGGAAACTGAGACACCAATTAAATAATATGTGCTAGTATAAATGGTAATAGAAGAGCCTGAATAATCTGCCTTCAAAGTTTGTGTGCTTAATCACCACTCCAGGCCGCCTCTCTGCCAATTCAATCTCCTATTACAACAAGTGGTTGAATGACTTAAGATAAATAAATCTCTGCTTAAATAATTTATTTCATATTCAAGTAAAAATGAAAAATAATTTAATGCATAAAATCTTGTTGGATGTAACTATAAGAATCAAGATCATAGAGAATAAAGTAAATAAAAGAAAAATAATTATATTTCAAAAAATATAATATAATATTAATAAATTTAATAATATAATTATTTATATTTTTTGAGTCCACTAAAATTAGGCTTTAAAAGAAGGGACATATTAGAAATTAACAGAAAAGGGAAAGTTCACAATAATAAATGTTCATCAAATAAACCATTCTTTATCTCAAGAACAAATAATGCCAGTGTCCAGGAAAGACGGAAAGAGTAACAAGATACTGAATTGGCTACAGAGACCTGAAAGTCAAATGCAAAAGCCACCCAAAAGTGGAATTCAACCCAGGGCCCTAAGAAAATAAATAGCACAATAAGAAATACCTGGAAGGAAAAAAAAAAGAGAGAGATGGAGCCCTAATCATGACACTCACATGCACCAAAGCAAACAAACAAAGAAAAAAATTAAAACAGCAGCAATAATAACAAAGTATCTAGCTGTTACAATCACTTGGCTGTACAGCCGCCATTGTTTACTCTGATTTAGAAATTATAATATTTGCAAATATTACAATATTTGCATGGAAATTTACTTTTACTTAGCAAGGCTTTTGCCAACATGAGAAAAAAAGCCAAGGTAAAGACTATAAATGTTTATGAACACTTAAGAAACTTTCTCTCAACATTTGAGGAAATCTATTTAAAAAGTAACGTTTGATATGCAAATTGCAAATTAGAGATCCTGAATGAACTAATTAAATTCTCATTTGTTAACCTGAAGTCAAGTGATATGTTTAATGAAAACCAGGGCTATCCTGAAGGGGGAAAGATCTACCTCTGAGTCTTTTCATTAAATCAGGAAGAGTCTAATCAATGAATATTTGTAACATATTACTATATACATCTGATTATAGGCTGCCTGATTTTTTTAAAATGTTAAACATTTTGTTCTGATCATATACTTCAGCAATTGAACAGCAAGACTGGTTGTCTATAATTCAAATTTAACTGTCTTTAAATCCTAATCTGTAAATAGTCTGTTAAATGGAATGCCATTGATTAAGTGATCTATAGTTAGATCAATGACATAAAGTCAATATAGAATTTAAGGATTTAATGATCAGTTCCCTACTAAGTTCATATCAAGTATAAATTCTTAAAAAATGCTTTCTCTATACTTTTAAGTTATCCTAAATCTTGAATTTTAAGGACTTTAATCTTTGAAAATTTACAGGTTTTAGGCGTGAGAATTTGTTTGGGGGGTTGGGGAAGGGCGTCGAGGAAACTGGGTAAGTAAATAATAAGATGCCCCAGGTTTGTTTCTCCTCAGTTAACATTCATCTCTTTGGCACGATGAAGAGCAGATCAACGTTGATTGTAAAAACAAACACGATTAGCACTAACGCAGCATATGTTAACGCTGCTGCAGCCTGGTGAGGAATGAGCTGTAAGTGATGCCAACACCTGTGCCTGATGATGATGTGTGACACCCAGCCCCAGTGGAGTAACGAGCGCTCAGACACAGCGGCAAATATCTCACCAATTATAGAGGCCTGTGGAAGAGTTTCGGTAGCATCCTCCCTCTCTTTCTCAAGCTCGTCTCTGATTACCTCTGAATTTATTCATCCAGTCACAACTTCACGGTTGGCCTTGACCTATGTATATCCAGATATAAGGATCTATATGTATTAGCCACATAAGACACATGAGGTTACTCCAAGTCTGACTGACTGGAAAATGCATTTTCCTATCAGAATAATCCTTTCTAAAACACCATTGTTAAGTTATTTTACGTGGCCCTGATGGAGATTGAAATTGTCAAGTACCTGAATTAGGTTGACTCTAGGCAGGGCCTGAGGGGGTTATTATAAACTCACAATAAAATGAGAATACCTGAACATGGGTGGTGGCACGTTCTATATTTAATATATAAAATATTTAGCAAAAATGTGAATATTATGTAAGTGGAAAAGTATAAGCAATAGAGTTCTGACTTTATCTCCCGGCCTTATTTCATTCAGCAAGGAGTAAATGTACCTATCTGGAGCTTTAATAACATTTAGTGTTCTCTGTTAAATTATATGTGGTTTCATGTCTCAGATGATGTTTCTGTTACTATGGCCATATAATGTGAATTACTTCTATCCTTGATTTTTATCTCATTTTATTTCTAGTTGCCCTTCTTCCTCTTTTCTTCAAAATCTAGTTAATAAAAGTCCTTTCCTGTGGAATGAATATGATTCCCAACCTGTAGTTAAATCATTCCTACCTGGGGGGACATGAGGGTATCTTAATTCTTACTATTTTTAAACTCTTAACTCTTCATTTCCAACTGATGCTTTTGTTCTATCTCTACACTTGTTCATAGTCTTTCATTCTTAAAAAATATTGGGTTTCCAATTCTTACTCCTACTGTATAATGTTACTTCTTTCACTGGCAATTTCTCCAACAGCCAAATTCATTCCTCTTGTGTCCTTGTATCTTTTTCTTTCTTTTTTTAGCCCATTGAAATTATTATGGGAATGTCAATATTTTTGGTTATCAAAATTGACTCTTGCAAAATCCATGGCCATGAGCTTTTACTAATTTTGCTTAGTATTTATATTAATGACAAAATAGTAGGCTCCCAAACTAGTGACAATGTTTGTTTGTTTGTTTTTTCCAAAGAGGCCTTCTGATATAGATGGTAAGAATATAGATTCTGGAGCTAGCCTCTGTAGACTCAAAACCCTGCATTTCTGAGTGACCTTGGGAAGTTTCTTAACCCCTTTATTTTAGTTGTCTCATTTATATAACAGAAAATAACAATACATAGTTCATGGTACTGTTGTAAGGAAAAATGAATTAATATATGTAAAGAGTATTGTGTAGAGCTTAATGCATAGCAGTCTTATATATTTTAGTTAGTTTTGTTATTTAGTTCTTGTTATTATTATCACCTCTGTAATCCCAGAAACTAGCACTATGCCTGATACATATTAACTTTCGGCCAATATTTTGTGGAGAATTGAATTAATACTGCATTTAACACAACTAACATCCCTACATTTTTAAAACATTTATCTCCTTTGACTTACATGTTACTGGTCCATGACTGCTTAAAATATCTCTTTACGAATCAGAATTCCATCTCCATGTTAGTCAGTGGAAAAACTGTTCTGAAAGTTATATCCAAGGCAGAGGAAAGATATTTAAGAGTGGCTGAAGATGAAATTACTACTGTAATGCCTTTCTCTCCCAATTCTATTTTTAAAACATTAAAAATCACATAGCAGTGAAAATAAGTATTTTAAGATATAAATCAGAGCATATTTCTCCCTGTGCTTTAAACCTTCCTATAGCTTCCTACTCTATTAAGAAGAAAATGCAAATTCCATCCAGCCTAGCCAGTCAGGCTACTACACAAAACTGCAAGCTGTTTCTGCCTTTCGGACCTGCTATTCCTGCCTGCAGTGCTTTTCTTTTGGATTCTGACTTGGATGACGTTATCTGTCATTGTCTCCGTTGAAAAGTTCTTTCCTCAAAATGGTCTTCCTTGGTCCCTCTCTTCCCCACTCTATGCCATGTTTCCACATTCTTTTCTTCATATCACTGTCCTAAATTATCATCTCAATGTATTTGTTTGCTTTTGATTATCTCTATTTTGCACTAGAATGCAAATTCCATGATGACAGGGACCTTGCCTATCTGATCCATTATTTTGGCCCTTTGCCTGGTACATACGTTATTGTTAATTAATTGTTAAAACACATCAATCAATGAGGTTAGAGACAAGAGACATATCACAAAGAGCTTGTATGTCATGTTGTAGAAAAGGAATTGTGTCTCAAAGGCAGCAGATGTCACGAGAGGTGGAAAGTAGAAGACGGAAATGTGTGTTAAGACTACTTTACAGAAGAAATATTTGAGTTGAAGAACAGGTGAACTTTGGGAGAAGGGAGGAGGTTAATCCAGGGGACATTATAGGATAACAGGACGGCCAGGGATCCAGAAGACTTCAGAGTAGATGAATCTATTACCCAAGTTTACCTTAAACTAGTAAATAACCATGCAGGCTGTTCTTCCTGGGAAGTGATTGGGAATTGTTCTCTAGCAAGGGCTTGTTCTTTGAAAAGTTCTATCTACAACTGGAGACCAACATAATGACAATTCTAACAAAAATTGTCCCTTATGCATCAAAATCCTTCTGTTTATTTAAAGCCCCACTTAAGAACCACGTTCTTGATAAGGTCCTCTCTGATGGAAGTAATATGCAGGTAGAAGGCTATTTGTAGAGGTATCTGGTCCAACACTTTCATTTTACATGAACTCAGATTGGAGGAGCTATTGGCATCCCTTAGATCATAGGTTGTAATTAATTTAGAGTTTAAGACTTATATATGTTAAGAGAATAATAATTTTAAATTAGTTTGGATCCGCCAAACTTAAGTCAGCATTCAAGTAGAAAAAAAGACAAGTTCTCCTTTCCCAAAGTATTTCTCAGTAAAAGGTATAGCGATGGTTTCCAAACTGCCTCGCTGTGTGGTTTCCGAATTATGTCAAATGCTAGTCGTCCTCCCAGTGATAAACTGAATGAGTATCTTGCTCATAATGGACATATAGGAAGACTCGCAAGAACATAGGAGTGTATGTCAAGCTAAAGTGTCTTTGTCCTTTTAAAAATCTTAGCCTGGGATAATGAATGGTTCTTCTGATAACAAATAATGGCCATGGAAAATTATTAGGGACCACCCACACTATGTAAATAAACATTGTACTACCAACATTCATGTTTATTTTTCTAATTTTAAAAAATTTTATTAGAACATCTGCGGAGTATAAAATAACAAAAGACTGAAAACATTCTTCCGTGTCATCGGAGGGAAAGGGGAAAAGGACACATTAAGATCTTTACTCAAAGGCAAAGTAGTTTTTTAAATATATTTATTGAGTGTAAAGGAATTTGTTGATAACAAATGTTCATTTGTCCTCTAAAAAAGTAATACGGAGTATAAACGTATACCATCTACAATATGTAGAGTATTGCTTAGTTTAAATTTTCACAAAAACAGGCTAATGGGTTAATTAGAGATGCCCCCAAATCTTCTAGGCTTAAACCAAACGAGAACCACAAATTATTTGAAATCTTTCTTCTTTACTAGCATTTGAATGAAAAATTTTTAAAAAACCCTACCTTCCCTTTCTTTCTGTTTTGAAACAAGGTCTCACTCTGTTGCCCCAGCTGGGTGCCATGGGGTCAGCCTAGCTCACAGGAACTTCAAATTCCTGGGTTCCAGCAATTCTCCTGTCTCAGCCTCCTAGGTTGTTGGGACTACAGGCACCTGCCATGACACCTGGCTATTTTTTTTTTCTTTTTTAATAGATCAGGGTCTGGCTCTTGCTCAGCCTGGTCTCTAACTCCTGAGCTCAAATGATCCTTCCACCTTGGCTTCCCAGATTGCTAGGATACAGGCGTGAGCCACCATGCCTGGCACCTACCTTTCTGTTTTCCTGGTTCACATGGTTTAATCAATTTGTTATTGGGTCATTTACTTTGATTTTTTTTCCCCAGGAGCCTATGCTTATTAATTCAATTAACTTTAGCTTGAGACTTCTGAGTTTCCTTGTCGTATTAACGCAGTAGTTATAGACATGATAATCAATAAACAAAAGTTGGAATTTTTAAAAAACTTTAAAATTTATCTACAAATATTAGCTATAGACAAAAGCAATGATTATGCAAGCTTTAAAACTGTAATATGAAGAGAATATCTTCTCTTGATTCTGTTTCATGTGGTTTTTCCTTTCCTTAATTTCCACATGGCACGTATTTTAACTTTCCTCAGTGTGTAGCTGTTTTATCTTATTTTGCTTTTACGTGAGGAGTCCTGCAGAACCCTGTCCCCAAAGCCTGAGAAGTCCTGTACTGAGTGACAGGTCGACCACCCAGGAAAGGCCACACAGACCCTGGGATTGGTTCTATGGGAGAACATTTGCTTTTATCTATTTTCATTTGGGACTTGAAGTACCATGTAATTCAGGAAAAGGGACAGACTATTCAAGTTAAATGAGATAAACATTTGAAAACCCACTAGTGTAGACAGGAAGGAACTAGAGCAGTGTCTCTTCTCCTCCGGGGTCTGGTCTGGTCTTACACCCGAGGTAGTGTGACCTTGAGCACGTCTCGGACCCTCTGCTCTACCAGCCTCTGCCAGAGAGCTGCTAGAGCCGGTCAATGGCTTCCCACTTCAATTAGCTAAGGAAGTCCACAAGGCAGATATTTGTCAGTCTTGGCACTTTTAACCATTTCATCATTCTTGTGTTTTTAAGGCAAATAACTAAAGAAAATTAAGGTGAGGATTAAGCCTATTAGGGTCCAGCGTGGACAAAGAGTGGATGCTTAAACATTTTTAACATAAATTAACAAATGAACAAAGGCGATAGCAGTAGGAACGGAAAGTTGGTCACGCACAAAGACTCTTGGGCTTAAAACATCACTGAGAGTTGAATAGCCTAAAATGTCTTGGAGACACTTTATGGCTCTCTCTAGGCTCATGTTGCAGTGACTTTAAAGCCACCAAGAGGCTAAGAGCTACACCCACTTTGAGCTGTGTCAGTGCCGGAGGGAAAGCTGTCTGTCGGGGAGAATGGCACTTGAGCAGAGATGTTGTGGAAGAGCTCTTCATCTGCTGACTCAATAGCTGTGGCAAAAGTGAACCTGCCTTGATAAATGAGAAAAATGGTACAAAGTTTTCCTCTATCTTGCTTGATTCTCTGTGTCAAGGGAATTTTTGATCTAGGTGATAGTTTTCAGTGCCAAATATATTTTGTGATACCAACTAACAAAGGAGACTTTGCTGCCTTCTGCATATGGGTCAGGGAATGTGTCCTACCTATGAGTGTGCAGAGCTGCTTCTTTGATTGTGATTTTATTCCTAGCCTTCCCCGGGAGTAGAGTCTCTTCCCAACTCAGGCGTTTGTTCTGTCCCCCATGTGATGTTCGGCCTTACTCATAACTGAGTGAACATCTTCCATGAATTCAGTGTTTATGCCTGACTGATCCCCCACCTCCCGTCAGGAGCATGGATTGTATACTTCAGGCGATCAAACCAGACATGTTTTAAGCCTGTGCTGTGACAACATAACTCCAGGTAAAGCCGAGGTCTGAGGACTTGCAGTTTTTAATCTCTAAAACAGACACGAGGCTCGAATCTATAGAATATGTTACATATGCTTTCTTGCAAGTTTTATCAACAACAGTATGCAGTATAGCAGACATTACTAAAACAGGTACACCAGGGTTGCATGTGACCACTGGTCAATGCGACAATCTAAATTATCTTCCTGTTTTCTACTTTTCCAAGTACTTCTGTTTTAGAGTAAAACTCAGTATTCATTAAGCACTCAAATAATGCTATTTTATCAGATTAAAAATCTCCGTCAAAAGAAGAGCATGTATTCATTGTATCACATTTTACATTTGCCTTTGGGTATTTGCATCATCTTTTAACAACCTCCCATGGCTGGCATTATCATCCACATTTTATACATGAGGCAAGGGTGACTCATGTATAGGAAGTTTAGGAGTTTGAATTACATTCTTCTGATAACAAAAATCAACTATTGAAAGTTAGTTATTATAGGCCGCCCCCACCACATAACTAAGTATTACAAAGCCAGCAGCTAAGTTCATGTCCACAATTTTTTCTTTTTTTGAAATATTTGTGGAATATCAGGTAACAAAAGATGAAAAATAAAACACAGCAGAGCTGTTCTTCAGCTCTGAAGAGCGTTCCCGTGTCCCTGTCTTTACTGGCCAGTCCGCCCTCATTTTCAAAGAGCTATCTCTGTCACTCAAAGAAAAAAGATCTTTCCATATCATTTTCTATACTGACCCCCGTCTTTTTCCATACTTAGACATAATTGGTGCTGCTAAATAGGGTGATCCCCTGCCCACACAGACTAAACTTTGAATTTTAAACAGAAACCTTGTTTATAACTGCCTGAAGTCATTAGTTCTCGGGATAGGCAGTCTGGTTATTTTATCTGCAGAAATGTTGGTAAACAGACAAGTAGAACTTTTCTCTTTATTTCACGCCCCCCAGCAAAAGCTCCGGGTGCTGCCATTTGAATTGCACTGCCGTCCTGTGCACGTGTCATCAGATGTGGTTTTGGGGCTCCCGCCTAGACAAAGCCTGGTGCCCTGGACTCTTAACACAGCCCACAGCTGGTGGCCCACAAGGCCACATGGGTGAGCTCAGGGTTTGCTGGATTCAACTGCATTCTGTTGCTGCTCATCAGGGTTTCTGCCTTCGCCACCTCTGAGAAAGCCACAGTGCTCAGAACAAGGAGCAGTGTCAACAGCCACGGCCTCTGCAGCCCCTCACCACGCTCCCTCCTCTACCCCCAACCTGGGAGTCAAGGGTCAGAATGAAAGAAAAAAGAAAAAATCTTCCACTGGGCCAAGCCCTCCCTATGTTTTTGGCTTTCTACATGCTATTAAACTTTGGGAGAAAACTTTCGCTTCTCTTACCCTGTTTCCCCACTTTTTACCTGAGCTAGACTTAAATGTTCTTCCAAAAGGTAACAGGTTGATAAAAATATCTCAGATTGTATGTGAAACCCGCACACTGTACCCCATGATTGAATTATTGTACACAGCTATGATTCAATTAAAAAAAAAAAGAATAATATTAAAAACAACAACAACAACAACAAAAACAAAAGGTAACCCAGCACACACTTGTATATTTGGGTGTTTAAATGCATACATTTACATATATATATACACATGAATATATACAAATACATATGTGTCCATGTATACTTATGCACACATATGTACGAACACATGTACATGTATAATATATACAAATTTAACACATATGTATACAAATGTGTGTATATGTACTTACACACACACACGCAAACATAAAAGAATAAAATCATACCTGATTTTGCGGGCCAGTAGCTATTTTTAGCCACTTTTAAAGACTAAACTTTGGTACCATCTCTTGCCCAGTGATAGAATCACAGTATTCCGCCCATTTAATTCAGTGTCATTCTGGTTCTGCAAGAGTAGCACTCTTCTGACTTCTATCTGGGGCCGTGAAGGGAACAATAACACTGGCCATGGACTGTACTATCTTTCTTTTTTGTATCACCTCAGAACTAGAAATTGGAATTTTTTAATGATTAAGACAATAGAGAAAGAATATGATAACCATTTCTGGATGCGCGAATATGCTAATCCCGAGTACAGGGAGACTGTGTTACACGGAACCAGGAAATGTGCTTATAAAAATATGGCATAATATTTAGAGCTGAAGTGTAGGGGCTTTGACCTCTAAGGTGGAGGTCAGAGAATAAACGCCTTTGAGCATGGTTATGACGCAAGATTCAGATGTAGTCTAGAAGAGCTGCAACAAGTATGAGAAGTAACAATATTATACTAAAAATATTCTGAGGGAGAGACTGAATCATTGCAAAGGAGGTGGACAACTAAGTTCCTGAACTCATCATAGACAAAGTGCTACCTACCTCATTGCTGAATATGTCTATGGTCACCTTTGAAGTACTTCCCTCGGCCCTCTGGTGACCTTGGTGATATTTATTAATGAGGTAAGCAGCACTTTTTCTAGCATTAGTTTGCAAACTTAATTGTCTCAGCAAACAATAAAAAAATGAGTGACTGCTGTATTATAGGTATTGTTATTATGCTTGACAACTAGTAAATGATTTCAATATTAACCCCGAGAAAGCTCACTTTATGCTTTGGGAGAAAAAAAGTAAGTAAGTACATAATTACAATCCACACATAGGACCCAAATTCTTGAAAATAATTGAACAAGAGCCATTAACTCTCTTGGGAAAGTTATAGGATACTTTCCAGAGAGGAGTTACATTTAACCTTCCTGAAAGCATGTGTGGCAAGAGGCGAGGAGGCAGTCAGGAGCCTGCAGAGGACACTCCTTCCCCTGTGGACTCGGCCAGTAGATGTGTCTCTAACAGGATGCTCTTCTCACTCACGCAACTCAGAGCCCTCGCTTCTGCTCTCTCCTCCATTCGTGACTGCTGCTAATTTCAAATATGGAAGACCTTGCCTGGAACATTGTTCTCTCAGTCGATGGCTACATCCATATCCTTTCCTCTTTGTTTTTGTCCCATGCCTGTTTCTTCAAAGCACAAGGTCGTAGCTCATCTCATAAGAATTCGTTTCTACATTTGTCAGAGATTTTAGTAGTTCTGTATATGTGTTGTGTCTTCACTTTCATCGTTCCTACTGATATCCAAGGTAATTAGATCCATCAAGGTATTGCATTACATGTGTACGGGAGACCGTGCACTTGAATTCCCCTGACCCCATTAATAAACGTTGCTTTTGGTGAAATTGTACAACAAAGCCTGTAAAGACATGTGTTTGTCGAAGCATTGTTGAATTATTTAATAGCAGGTCTAGTGACCACATAGAATACATCTCCAGGAATAACAGTGCTTCCACCACCATCTCTAAGAGGAATTTTTTACTTTGTCTGAACATTCTGCACCCTAGTACAGAAAACAGCATTGAGATGAGGCTTTGCAAAAAAAAATGAATGTCAGGTGGTCTCATGACCACTTAAGCCAAAAGATTGGTTGAGGAGAAAAAAGTACTGTAGACTAAGTTATTTCTACTCTTCCAAATAGTTCATGTAAGCATACATAAAATGTTTTTCTGAGGTTAAACTACATAATCACTTTTTAGTCCTAATATTTACTACTAATTTTTCCACTTATAATATTTATGAAACATTTACCCAGGAGCTACTAAGAAACAAAATGAAACAAGTCATGTTATTTATTTCCAAGTAAAACTTTGATTCACTGGCCTGTTTCTTTGCCCCTGATTGGTCCTCTTACTATGCCCTGCACCAGCCAGTGCCCCGTGGACATCTCTGTGGAGCTGACTGCTTGCATAAACATTGATCTATTTTATATATTAATTACATAAAATTCTATATAAGGGCAATCGCTTAGAGGATACGACTTGAATTTTTTTGTTTGTTTACTGTGTTATTCCTATTAGCTAGTGGGGAAAATCCATTTACGTGCAATTCAAAGAGGCCTGTCTCTTTTTCAGGGCTTTCTAGCTCACTCTCTATAGCAGCTGTTAGAGCCATGGGGCAGAAGTGATGATGGAAGTGGGACGGCATAATTTATAAACTGCCTTGAAAACTCGAGGAAAATAACGCTCTCTGTTCTAATTGAAAAATCCTTCTGCATTACCAAAATAAATAAATAAATAAATAAATAACCAGAGAATAAAAATGATTCCTTTCTGGATGATTCATGCAAATGTGTTTTCAACTAGCTTATTGAAAAACCTAACATGATTACAGATTTTTACCTTTTCAATTTTATTGAAATGACCCTCAATCAGATATTACCTGTTATAACATAATAACAATAAAATAATAGCTTAATAAGGGGCGAGCACTTTTGTAAATGTTAAGAATTTAATACACACCCTGGAAGCTACCTGGAGAATAATATTAACTATATTCTACCAACTAATGAGATGAGAACTTTGAATCATAAAATATTATTTTAGACAAAGTTTCAGCTTAAAAATTGATTTTTTTGGTATTATTATTAAAATGTTTTTCCTTTCAGAATGACTATTAAGTATTTCAATTAACTTCTACTTTCTATGGCAAAATCTGTTATCGGTTCAGAGGCTTTGGCCATTCTTTGTGGTCAGAGTTTCTACTCCACAATAGCTCATTTATGTATTAAGGTCCCTTCTTTTTAAAAAAGAAGAAATGCTACGAGACAGGGTATTTAAGTGGAGTGCACAGTGATGATTTGCTTCCAATTGCCACCGTGTCTTAAACAAGAGGTATTAAAAAAATAAATGTCAGGTGGTCTCATGAGGGTATTTTGACTTAAGCCTTTGAACCTCAGACACACAGCTTAACAAAAAGGCTGCTTGCTTTGATGTTGTTTCAACATGAGAAAATCTGCACTTTTATTGTTTGCAATGCTAGAATTCCTTCACACCGAAATGATTGTTTTTAACATACTGCAAATTATAATTTGGTATGTTTTCAGAATGATATCTTTGAACAGTATTGCAGTAGAGAAAATTTGAAATGTAGTTTTGATTATTTTCTCCTTCAATCAAGACTACATAGAATTTAAAAGATTTGGTTGTGAAAAAGTTTTTCATAGTAATGTATACTTTCACTTTGCTCATAAAATGCTTTTTAAGATAAATTTATAATTTAGCTTTACTAAATACATTTGTTTTTATGAATAGTGGTTCTCCAAGGACTTTAATTCCAGTTATTAGAAATATATTTACACAAAGATAGCAGTTTTACTGATCTACATTAAAATAAACTATAAAATGGTTTTTAAACGATTCAAAGACAAATATACATTAGAAATTGGGAACTATGTAGGTGCGAGGTAAAAATACATTGTAAATGTTTTTGAAGGTTAGCATATGTGAATAAATATATAACTAGTAGATGTTTAAATTAAGATATTCAAATACAAATTTTAAGTAAAGGATTCATTTTCTACCAGAAAAGAAGACTTGCCAGTGATAGATAATTTACTTTTTAAAAAACTGCTCCCCTTTTAAAAGATAGATCAAACATATACCAATGAAAACAATCTCACCTGTGTTCCAAGCAATATGTGTACATAGATAAAAATTGTTTTTTTTTTTTTGAGTTTTAAAATGTGAGATTACAAATGCTACCTTTCTAATTGGGAGAAGAAGTTTCTCTGAATTGTATATTGTCTAGATCTAGAACAAATTTGTCTAAGATAGATTTATTATTCTCTCTGGTATATGAGCATAGAACTAAAACTAAACTTTTAAATTTATCTTTTTCTTCCAAGATGCCCTCTGTTCTTTTCATAACAGAAGCAGGTTCCAAGTGACTGTCTATTCATAAAGATTTCTGTGAAATTATTCTGGATGTTGTTTCATTTAACTTGGTTCCTAAAAACATTTTTTTAAATATGCTAACAATTCTGCTGTTTGAGTCTGATTTTTTTTATGTAGAAAGTCGACCCAAATATGATATACTAAATATTATGACATGAATTAAAAAGTGTACCATATTCCTACATTGGAAGATCATACATTCAATACTACTAAGAATCACAATGTGATATTTTAATGATACTTAATAAACTGTAACATTTTATATAAGCATAGAATTAAACTTGCATTAAATTAAATTATACATGTGGATATTACATTTTTTAAAGTGACTGAAAAGCTAATGAAACTCCATTCACTCCACTATCAGCCTAGAAAAATGTATTACTTAATTTTAAAAAAGAACATTTTATACATGCCAATAAAGATGTTGACCATCTTAAAATCTTTAAATGCCTAAATACTTGGCACTTTTGCCTGAATAACTAAAATTCAAGATGGTTTACATATTTTAAATAGTCACAACTCTTCTCAAATGAGGCATGGCTTATGGATAGCTTTTATATTAGTTTGCTTTTGTGTCTGGGTATGCAATTTTTGCTGTTGGTAAATGTCCTTACTTATCGCTTCTCGGCCTTTTGGCTAAGATAAAGTGTGGTAAATGTCCTTACCATTTTAGTTTGGTCTCTCTCTTTGTCAGAATACTACAACCCTGAATAATGTTCAGACTGTTCTCAAAATCTTTTTCTAAGGAGACAATTTTTAAAATGAGCTAATTCCTTCAGGATTTGAATTTAATTGGTAGAAAACTATCTTTGAATGAAAGATAGCCATTTTAGGACTATTGGGGTACTGTTCCCAACAAAGGTACATTAAATGTCATTATTTCAAAGATTTATATATTCTTCCAATTTGATGATTTAACTTCATATATTCTTATCAGAAAACGTGTTAAATCTCTGATAATGGTTTTCTATCATTTTTTAGAAAAATGCATCATATTTCATGCATTTTAATCACTGTGGGGATTTTTACTTCCACCAAAAAAAAAAAAAAAAGAAAAAAAAATCACAGCGCCCTTAGGATTTTAGTGCAATTACACTTAAAACTGTGATATAGGCATCCCGAATGTCGTTCATCGCTTCTGAAAGTCCCAGCCCCTAGGAAGGAACTCAATAAATGGTAGGAGAAAAATTATGAATGAATTAATTTTATGATAACACAGAAATTTAGCTTAAAGTACATTATGGACTTATTTATAACAAAAATTAAAAGTAGCCCAAACATTTGGCATTAAAGTGCTATTTCTATAAATTGCATTTGGTAAAAGT
The DNA here is from genome assembly GCA_963574655.1 of Perodicticus potto. Classification (NCBI taxonomy): domain Eukaryota; kingdom Metazoa; phylum Chordata; class Mammalia; order Primates; family Lorisidae; genus Perodicticus; species Perodicticus potto. Next base: position 1,043 of record CAUYRH010137064.1, on the reverse strand, counting down.
ATTAATAATGTGGAATATCATTTTTCCCAATTTTGATATTTAACATATAGAACAACTTAAATTTCTTTGAAAATTGCTAAGATAGTATATTTAGTTTCAAAACTATGTGTCTTTTTTTTAAAATATGACTTTTCTTTCAGCTTTTAAATAAGAACTGCTCATGATATCCTAAATGGCATATTATTGTAAAATAAGTGCTTAATATGCAAATCTCTTTTGGTTGTTACCTTAATGTCATCCTATAGATCTGGTTGATTTTAAGGTAATAGCAAATTGTTCCTATATCTATAAATACAGATATAAGAATTATATAATCATACCATATGTGTAAATAGGATCATACTGTATGTGAGTCCTATATCTGCAGACTATATATGATGTCATATGTGAACCAATCAACCACCTGGTCTACCTGTATGCAGTAAGGTTTGACCACGTACTTACTACTGAATTAGATGCTGTTGGACAATTATACATGATTTAGCCTTCTGAAAGCTTACACACAGGTTCAAAAGACAAGAGCCACAAAATAATAACAAATAAATATAAAATTTGAATAAAGAGTGAAATAACTAGACCTAACCAATTTGTATGTGCTGGTTGCGATTTATAAAGAAAAACAGTAGGGAAAAAAATCATGAGTGTATGCTATGAAATTAAAAGGGTTACAGACTGTTAACATATCCATTACCTGCCTTGTTTTACTATTTTTTTAAAGATGTTTTATTTTAGTTGTATTTACATATTACATGAACATCTGCTCACCATATTATGTATTTTATAACATTTTGTTGATTGTCCAGTATTTCACTTTATGCCCATGTTAACATTTAATTATTACTGTTGAACTATTAAAGACGTTCAAGTAGATTTATTTTTTCACAAAGTGTGCCAACCAGCAGATCCATCTATCTATCTATCTATCTATCTATCTATCTATCTATCTATCTATCTATCTATCGTAAGTACAAATGGAAGATACATTTAAGCCACCACTCTTAGCAGTAAGTATCTATTCAACCTAAATGATTGTATTTAAATCC
>CAUYRH010137063.1:0-16269 GCA_963574655.1 Perodicticus potto | reverse complement strand
GATGATACATATTACTTTTATTTATTTATTTATTTATTTATTTTTGAGACAGAGCCTCAAGCTGTCACCCTGGATAGAGTGCTCTGGCATCATAGCTCACAGCAACCTCCAATTCCTGGGCTCAAGCGAGTCTCTTGCCTCCGCCTCCCAAGTAGCTGGGACTACAGGTGCCCACCACAACGCCCGGCCATTTTTTGGTTGCAGCCGTCACTGTTGTTTGGCAGGCCCGGGCTGGATTCGAACCCGCCAGCTCAGGTGTACGTGGCTGGCGCCTTAGCCCGTTGAGCCACAGGTGCCGAGCCTACATATTACTTTTAAAATGTATGTTAAAGCTATTTATTGAGGCAGAGAGCATTTATTGAGCACCTACGGTATATCAGATATTAGAGATATAGGTTTGGAAGTCATGTGCATAGGTGGGAGTTGAAGCCCTTAAGTGTGAATTGGCTTTTCCATGGACAGTATCAGGAAAACTAAGGGAGGAGCTGGGATTTTTGGTTTCTTGGTTTTTGGAGACAGGGTCCTGCTGTGTCACCCAGGCTGGAGTGTAGTGGCATCATCATAGCTCACTACAGCTTGTGACTTCTGGGCTCAAGCTGTCCTCCTGCCTCAGCCTCCTGAGTAGGTGAGACAACAGGAGCACACCGCCATGCCTCACTAATCTTTTTCATTTTTTGTAGATTCAACATCTCCCAATGTCACTCAGCCTGGTCTCAACTTCCTGTCCTCAAGCAATCGGCCCACCTCACGCTACCCAAGTGTTAAAATTAGAGGTATGACCCACCATGTCCAGCATGATTCTCGGTGTTTAATCCCATCTCCACAGATAGAGGGGAGGCCAGCAGGGTGGGTCCAGAGAGCTGAGGGAAGGCATTTATCCTGAACACCGGGAATGTGAAAGTAGAATTTATCTTTTAAAAGAGATGCATGGAAAAGGGCTCAAGAAATTGCAGGAAATGCAGCTGAAAACTCTTAAAATGGAAAGTTTACTGAGTAGTGCTTCTGGCCCACCTGTGTCACAAGAGTTCACCCTCTCAGATGAGGATGAGGATGAGGATGAGGAAGAGGAAGAATGTCTTCTACATCCCTTTTCGAGGCCTGACATGTCTTTCACTACCAGTGAGTAAATTGTGGTTTTGTTCATAGGGAAGAAATCCTGTGGGTTTTACCCATGGCATTTTCTTCTCTAATGCAGTCTGTCCATATTTATACTAGTCTTGCTCTCTCAGCAAGTGATACTAGCCATAGAAGTTCCCAGAAGCCATTAGAAAAACCATCAGAAAAGGACAACTTCGAGCAATGTCACCTTATATGAAAGGCTTCTCTTAGCACATCTGCTATTTTCTTTATATATGGTGCTTTCACTACTTAGTGTAAAAGTACATACAGAACCATGTGCTTTAAATATCTTTAGCAGGGTAATCACTTTTCTAAAGAAAAACAATAAACAACCACAAAAAAAGTGAAAGCATCAGTAAATTGACATTTGTGGTTATATATCAGCTTCTTAATGGAATTAATTGCACAGAAACTTCTGGGAAAACTAAAATTTTAAACTACAATGTTTATGTAAATATTTTAGCTAGACTATTAAATAGTACATGATGTGTCATATTGGCATCAGACTCTTCACTTCATCTGTGTTCACTCAATGGAGGATAATTTAAAAGGCAACTATGAAATGTGTATGTTACCAAGAGCACATTATGATGATGTCATGTTCTCACCAAATACTGACTTTCTAGGTAATATTCCTGAACACTGGACTGACATGAATCATCAGCAGTCTTGTGTGGTCCTGCTGTACCCTGGACAATCAGAATATAACGATGTGGAGGAGAAGTTCACTGAGACTTGTCATTCCTGCACACTAGAGAAGGTAATATGGTGTGAAAAATTTACTGTTTGAAAATGTTGAAACTAACACGAAAGCCATCTTTTTTGTTACTAATCCCCTTTCTTCCTTTGTACCTTACATGTTTATTTTAATTGGAATGAGACCTAGCTCTATAGACTTCAAATCTCACGATTCATTTATTGGCAGCAATGAAGGAATGAGGTCACATGTATGTGTTAGAATACTTTCAGTTGCAAGCTCAACCAGAGCCACTCAAACTGATTAAACGAGGAGAACTGCTCCGGAGATTAATGGACAATCTGGAATTAGGGTGAAGGGTGGAGCAGTTTGATTCAGTGGCCAGATGATGTCCAGGATCCTGATGTCCACAGTGTGAGCTTCATAGTAAGGCTGGACTCTCCCTGTGGTTGTAGGATGGCTGCTGGTTGCAATCAGGGATTCTCTGCTTCCACATTCATATCCCATAGAAGACAACCATGTCTTGTCCCACAATTGTTAGACAAGAGTCCTAAAGTATTTGAATTTTTTTTTTCATTTCCTGTGTCCCTTACTTACCTAAAGTTTTTTTTCGCTTTTTTAAAAAAAGACCACTTGGCTCAGTGCCTGTAGCTCAAGCGGCTAGGGCACTAGCCACATACACCAGAGCTGGCGGTTTCGAATCCAGCCCAGGCCTGCCAAACAACAATGACAACTACAACCAAAAAAAAAAAAAAAAAAAAAAAAATGGCCGGGTGTTGTGGCAGGTGCGTGTAGTCCCAGCTACTTGGGAGGCTGAGGCAAGAGAATCTCTTAAGCCCAGGAGTTGGCCCTGTGAGCTATGACACCAGAGCACTCTACCCAGAGCAACAGCTTTAAGGCTCTGTCTCAAAAAAAAAAAAAATAAATGAATGAAAAAGACCACTCCAACTATCTCTGTCTCAGGAATACCACGTGGTGGTTGGCATGGGCCTGGGTCATCAGATCAATCACACTGTGATCCTTATTGAGATCCTGATTGGTTTAAACCAATTAGGATACATCCTAGAACTATTAGTAAGGCCAATTCCACTCAAAACAGAAGTCATTGATGGGGTGGCATGGATGTTCAGGAGATTACCACAGGGTCCATTATGCTGTATAATATCATTAGTCATAAAGTGTAGAGGTTCATCAACAGGGCATTGGCATACTGTGTGTATCAGAGCAGGTTGCTGCATCCTAGACATTTAAAATCTAGTTGCTTCTTCCATGGAACTCTGTACTTACTTACACTATAGCACTTATAAAATTGTACCTTGATCACCTTTCAATTAGACAGCAAGCCTCTTAAAGTAGGAGTCATGCCTTTTTCATCTCTGCATTCCCACAACCTAGCACACTGCTCAACACATAGTAGGACACAACATGTATTGAATAAACTCAGTTGAATGAATGGACTTAATTCTTGAGAAAAGAGAACCAAAAGAGAGACATCTCACAGAAAGGACAGACTTTAAAGGAGGAGGTGCTTCATAATGTTAAAGACTGTTGAGAGTATAGTTGGCCCTTTGTATCCACGGGTTCTACATCCATGATTTCAAGCAACTGCAGATCAAAACTGGTTGCATCTGTACTGAACAAGTACAGCCATTTTCTTCTTGTCATTCCCTAAACAATATAGTATAAAAACTATTTACATAGCACTGGCATTATGTTAGGTATTATTAATAATTTAAATCACTCTAGGCTCGGCACCTGTGGCTCAACGGGCTAAGGCACCAGCCACGTACACCTGAGCTGGCGGGTTTGAATCCAACCTGGGCCCGCCAAACAACAATGTCGGCTGCAATCAAAAAATGGCCGGGCGTTGTGGCGGGCACCTGTAGTCCCAGCTACTTGGGAGGCAGAGGCAGGAGACTCGCTTGAGCCCAGGAATTGGAGGTTGCTGTGACCTGTGATGCCACGGCACTCTATCCAGGGTGACAGCTTGGGGCTCTGTCTCAAAAAAAAAAAAAAATTAAATCACTCTAGAAGTGGTTTAAAGTGTACAGGAGGATTGCATACGATAGATGCAAATATCATACTCCCATTTTATATGAAGACTGGGGATCCTGGCTTGTTGGTATCTTCAGGGGTCCTGACACCAATCCTCTACAGGTATTGATGGACCACTGTACAAGAAGAGCAAGAATCTCACTTGCCTTGTGTTTACCCCAAATCTGCAATTTCCTTAGCTCTAAGCCTTCTAGCATACTCACTTTCAAAATCTCCAACTTTGGATTGATCCCATCACCTACCTTCTCTCTTGCTGTTCCTAGATAAAATCAGTCCTAAGTCGTGGTCCCTAATCTCAGCTGGACTCCCCAGGCTGCCTGGAATCCTACATTGCTTCTCCAGTCAGTTGCCTCTCCAATTTCCCATTCCAAACCTCACCACTGTCCCTGAGGCCGCCATGACTCTCAGCAAAACAATTTCCCCTACTCTTAATACTTGGCTTCTTCTCAACCTCTGTCCCAGTTACCCACTCCACTCTTGTAGAAACTCTCTTCTTCCTCTGTTTCCAGAATATCATCCTCTCAGATTTTCTCTTCCCCTCCCCCCAGACATAGATGATCCAGAGCCCTTTCTTATCCTTTCCTGGCTCTCAGTGTGTTCTCCTAACCTGTCCCTTATCTCACTTAGGGGCAGTGATTTGTTTTCTTGTCTGTCTTCTCTATTAAACTTCTCACGAGGGCAGAGATAGCACTTGATTTATAGTAGGTGTTCAGCAGGTGATGATTTAATGGGTTTTAATAAAGTTCATTTTCTAGAGGGAAGGAAAACAAGTAGAGGGTAACATTTGGAAAAGAAGTTAAAGAAGGACAGAGTTTCAAAGAGGGATTTTTTAATGGTTGGAATTGCTATTGTAAGGTCTAAAAAGAAACAGTCATCAGATTTGCCAATTATGAAGTGATTCGTGACCGTAATTGGAACAATAACAGAAAGAGTTGTTACTGAGAAAACCTACATGGAACAGGTCTAAAGATGAAAAGGAATTAAGGAAATGGCTATGGCAGTGGTTCTCAACCTTCCTAAAACCGCAACCCTTTAATACAGTTTCTGTGGTTCATGATCCACAGTTTGAGAACCACTGGGCTATGGACTGATTCCAAATTTTTGAGTAGGAATTTGAATGTCAGTGAATTCCTAGAAATTCCAGAGATTACATATAGGTAAACATTTTGATATAAACTATAAATTCTGTTATGTAAATTAGATTCTAAAAGGTACTATTACAAAGTATAGATAGTAATAGACACTTTTAGCAAAAAGCACTGATCTCTGAATTTGCTGTTTATTTGCATTTTCTTCTCCTTTTCCCTCACCTCCTCCTCCTGCTTCTCCTCCTTCTCCATCATACTGCTTACTTTAAATCCACAACAAGTACAATATCCTGAGATCTAAGGTGCGTTCCCATATGTTTTGGTTTTTGTCATCTGCAGATTGAGAGAATACAGAATCCACTTCTCTGGGAGAGCTACCAGGTGAAGAAAAAGCACATGGACAGCAAGAATGGCCACATTAATAATGAGAAGCTCCTCTTCCATGGGACAGATGCAGCCTCGGTGCCACTTATCAATCAACACGGCTTTAATCGCAGTATGGCTGGGAAGACAGGTAGGGAAGAGACATGTCTGGCTGATCAGAATGAGGTGAACGGTAGTTCTAGTGTCAACTATTCACACCCAAGCAGTGTAGAATCGTAGTTGGTAGCCACATTGTCATTGTCATTTTTAGGACAGGGTTCACCGTGCTTTACTCTGAGGCACACTGACAACCTTCTGAGGGGAGAGGAGGTGAATTCCAGAAATGATGAAAAGTGGCTTTGGTAGGCAGGCACTGAATTTATACAAGATTTTGGTGGGTTGGGCAAGGTTCTACATACTGTTTAATTTTATAATCTTAGGAAGACTTTTACCTTTCCCTTTACAGCTACAGCCTTTGGAAGGGGAACCTATTTTGCTGTTGATGCCAGTTACTCTGCTCAAGACACCTACTCTACTCCAGACAGCAGTGGGAGAAAGCATGTGTACCTTGTGCGAGTGCTGACTGGACGTTACACACGTGGCCATGCGGGATTAGTTACCCCTCCCCCAAAGAACCATTTCAATCCCACAGATGTCTTTGACTCTGTCACAGATGATGTACAACGTCCAGGGATGTTTGTGGTATTCTCTGATAACCAGGCTTATCCAGAATATCTCATAACTTTCAGACGTTAAAAAATACATCTTAATACCAAAGAGATGATTTAGTAATCTATGTATAACAATAATTTACAGAGTCCTTTGTCTGTGCTTTTGGTTTGTTTATCCAGATAAATTTTCCTTTTTAGGTGCTGAAATGCTGAACATTACCCTTTTAAAATGTTTTATTGCTACAATTGGTAGCATATCTTTTTTCTGAGCAAATTGATAGGTAGAGGCAGAGAAGTACACAGTTCATTGGTGTGGCTGTAGCTAGCCACAGACCCAAATCTAATCAACTAATGAAAAGCACATTATTCTTTTCTATCAAAACAATCACATGTATCACAGCAAAGAGGATGTTGTTCTTATTGAAACATGCTAAGATATCAAACTGTGGTGGGTTAAACTGTATATGTAAGTGGAAAGGCTACAGTTATATAACAGCCGGGGCTTTTGTCTAATGAAGAAAAACTTGTCAGTAGCTTAGCTGAAATGACTCAATCATGGAATATTACCTCAACTCTGTTGTGGAAGAAATCAAGTAAACATGTATTGTTATCTAATGCTACATAAAAAATACCCCAAATTTAGTGGCTTAATCTCAGTCTTTGTGGGTGAGAAATTCAGCTATGGCTTAACTGGGTCATTCTGCTGGAGTCTGTCATGAATCTACAAATAGAGGTCAGCAGGGGATGCAGTCATCTGAAGGTTTGTCTCAGACGGGAAGTGTGACTGCAAGGTGAATTGCTCATACAACTGGCAAGTTTTGCTGAGTGTGGAGGGAATAACACAAGGACATGAATACCCAGGGTCAAGGATCACTGGGAACATCTTGGAAGCTGTATGAATGAGTGAATGATAAGTAGGATGTTAGCCATGTAAATGATGCTAGTGTTATCTCTCCCACTTTCCCCTCACTCTCCCATGCACATAACCTCCCTGCTCCCAGGGCAAGAAGCCCCCTAGCCTCTGCTTGACCACTTTCAACACTCATCATCTTGAGGGAATCTATTCCATTGTGGGAGAGGGTTAATTCTTAGAAAACTGTTGTTTACACTGACTTGAAATCTGCTTCTATGTGTCTATTACCTGATGATCACCATCCAGACTTTCGGAGGACACAGAACAAGTCTTTCTCCTCTTACCACTGGCAGCACTTGAGATTTGTCTCTTCTATCTAGTATATTAGAGTTATGTAAATTCTTAAAATTTTTAGCAGCTCATTTATCCTGAAGCATCACTCTGAAGAGTTATGGGCATTTACAAAGTATTCACATTATCATAAATAAATTGCATGCACATTTGGAGAGTACAGCAGAATATAATAAATTATATGCACATTTGGAGAGTACAGCAGAATATAAAGAAAGTCTCTCACCAACTGAGCTCATAATTCCAGCATTCTGAGAAAACTACTGCCATTGTTCTCACATGCACTGTTTTAGTTTCTTCTCTTCACTTTCAGCAAAGACAAAATCACACTTTATTCAATCACTAAATATACAATATTATATTTACCATTTTTCATTTAACATAAGTTGTTCCTTTGTATCATTTTTTCTATAAATATAATTTTAATGGCTGAGTTATTCTGCTATGCATTTTTCCTCTATTTTTATGTAGATGTAATTATAAAGTTATAAAAACTGTGGTAATTTTTACTTACTGTTTAACAACCAGATTTTATTTTGCAATGTGTTATATTCCCCATGTCATTAACTATCTTAACACAACCTTTTAAATGACAGGATAGTATTTCATTGCCTGTTTCTACCTGTGTGTTATATCAACATATGGTGTCTACATTTCTAGATACATATATGAGATGGGATATGAGATGTAAAGCCCATAATTTACTGTCAATGAGACACCACTCCCTGAACTTCCTGAGGGAAATATAGTCCAGTGAACAAAGCAAGGTTAAAGTGCTACAATTACTTCTTGGGCCTCAGATCCAATAACCAGATCAGAATTCTAGTGAGCCAATTTAGAACAAGAAAGGGCTCCTTTCACTTAAGACAAGTAGGCTCTTACTTGCAGTATTCCCTGCTGACCTGCTGCCTCCTCTAACATTGTTACTCAAGGATGTTGTTCCCCATTTTATTTTGCTATTCTCTTACTTCAGTAGTAAGATAAAGAAGTCTTGAGTACAATTATCCATGCTGTTAAAGTTGTGATGCTTTCTTAAGGAACAAAATATAAACCGATCAATAATTATGGTTATTATAAATTACACTTTCCAGTGGTATCTTCCCAGCTTTTAAGACCATCTCCTTTGCAGCTGGCTTTTGATTCCCTATCCATATGATGAGAATGGTCCCTCTTCATCTCCTAACTACTGGTTTCAGCTTAATATCAAAAGTGGAAGACATCTAGGTGTGGTGCTCTTGCTTATAATCCTAGCACTGTGTTAGGCTGAAGCAGGAGGAGGGAAGACAGAGGTCAGGAGAGAACAGCCTGAGTAATAGCCAAACCCCATCCCTACCAAAAATAGAAAAAATTAGCTGAGTGTGTTAGCACATGTGTGTAGACCCAGCTACTTGGGAGGCTGAGGCAGGAGGATCACTTGTACCCAGGAGTTTGAGGTTGCTATGACCTATGATTATGCCACTGCTCTCTACCCAGGGCAACAGAGTGATACTCTGTCTCAAAAACAAACAAACCAAAATACACAACAACCATAGAAGTCTTTCTTAAACTGGATAGTATTTCATTGCATGTTTCTCCCTATAGGTTATGTCAACATAAGGTACCTAATGCTTATAATTCCAGAATCTCTAAAGGGATTCTGAAGGATCCCTTTTCGATGGATCTCCAGGATTCAGGCAAATGATACCAGATTAATCTGAGACCAGAACTCATGATCTAAAATTCTGTTCTGGTGACCTGCTTTAACAGAAGGCTTTACTGTCTCATGTATCTTCTCTTGTTAGTTCTCTTAGCATTTTTCTCCTTTTCATACCCCCAATCCCACCCCTTTTCAGTCTGTTCTTACTAGTGGAAAACAAGGTGGATATACAATCTGCTTGGATCAATCATATTTTTTTTCTGCACAATAATAATGTGACTGTTAATAATAATTAACAGTCATGTTAATGTACTTGCAAGGGGGATTCTCTGTTTCTCACCTCACACAAGGCCAGTCAACAAGGGTTGTCAAGGAAGAAAGGATTTATTAAAGAGGATGTGCCAACCGAGAGGTGGGAAGAATGAATGGACTGGCTCAAGTCTGTCTCTTCTACCAAAGTGGATACTGGTGTCTCTGAGGTAAAAAGAATAATGAGTGAGTGGAGTAAGCATCATTACATGTTTGGGGTAGATCATAGGGCATGTAAGTTCCATGAGAAATCCATGCTAGTACTTACATACCATGATCAAAAAATGACAGGGACGAGTCCCTCCCAGGCCAGCTATTGTAGTAGTATAATGAGCTAGAGGTTAATTTTGGTCATTCCTTCACCCTTTGGCCCAGGAGGGACGCAGAAAGTAGCCTGCTCAGCTGATCATTGGTCACCAGTTATGGTGAGGTGTTACTTACCTTGTCTTCTCCAGCCAAACAGGTGGTGTAAGTTTGTATTTATATCAATGATAGAAAGAGGCATTGCTGCTTCTGGGAATGAAACTCAAAAAGAGAATACACTAGTGTAATAGAAAGTTACAAGGTTCTGGTCAGCAAATCCTTGTCCTCTCATGATCTGCCCATTCCTCCCACCTCCTCTGCTCCTCTTCTGGTGTCTCTTCCTCGTCTTATAAAGACACTGGGGCCCACCCCTGTGCCCACACATAACCTTAGTTGGATTAGGGCCCCACCCAGTACCCACATTTAACCTAATTACCTCTTTAAAGGTCTTCTCTCCAATGGAGGTTAGGGCTTCAACATATGAATTATAGAGTAACATAGTTTAGTCCATAGCAGGGAGTAAATATTCAAGATGTAAAGTTAAAAAAAAAAGGAAATTTTTAAAGAAGGATAGAAAACTTATTTCAGAATATCAAGATTTGGCACCCCTTAGTCTTGACCTAGCATTAGTAAGCCTGGTTTCAGTCCTGATCCCAGAACTAATGTCATGTGCTGACTGAGTAAAAGGCAAAAAACACTTAACACTTTCAGTCTTAGTTCCTCGTATTTAAATTGGGATAATAATTTTTACCTTGGTTATTGTCTAGGGATGAAGAGAGTAATACCAAAATGATATTGAAAGTGTATTACTATTTTAAACTGAAAATTGGAGGGGAAGACATGAGTAGGAAAAACCATAGAGGCAAAGATAAATGCATGATTACATTAACATTAAAAAATGGGGGTCAGGCTTAAGATGGCTGATTGAACATTTGCTTCTAACTTTTCTTTTTCCTCCAAACCTAGGAAAACATTAATGGGATTTAACTGGATATGTAAGCCCCCAAGAACAGGGAGAAAGAGGAGATGATAGTGAGAACATTCTAGAAGCTAGAAAGGAGACGGATGTGTAAAATGACTTCAGACAGCTCAACCTTAAGCTGGCTAGCGGAGGGAAATCTGGGTAACCACCTGATTGACCTATAAACATCTCAGGAGTGTCTGTGGAGTGAAGAAGCAAAGCTTGGCAGGTGCTGCTATCAGAAATATAGGCTGACAGACATTTATGGAACAATTAAATCCCTAAATCTCCTCTGCCCCTTCCTTGCCCAGGATGACTGCCTCTTTCCTACTCCAGCAGAAACCTAGTGGTTGTTCCTGTAACAAGTAAAATAAAGGGTTTCTGAGCAGGACATCAGGCAAAAGGAAGGCCCTGGGCAATGCACCAAAAAGAGGGGAGTTAGTGGCTAAAGGCATAACAAATGCTTAATCTTAAAATAACATCTTTCACCAAATTCCCTTCTACCATTGGCTCCCAGAATAGCAGCAGCGAGAATTTTACTCTCCAAACAAGAGATTGTGAATTTCAATTCTATCCAGGTCACATAGAAATTTTACTTACAAATGCAGAGGGTCATCAACACACAGGCCACAAAAGATATCGACCAGTTCACATGATGTATAATGAAACTCAAAGTTGACAAGCCTCACTAGCTCAGAGCATTCAACAGTTTTTTTTAAAAACTCTAAGAAAAAACAAAAACACTCTTACTAAACAGATTACCAAGGTTTATCAGACATTCTAGGAAAACCTCTAATTTAGACTACTAAGCTTAAAAAACATAAGCAGAAAGAGAATGCTATATAAAGGGGAAAAATTAGGAAACAAACAAGAGGTCTTGAAATTAAAAAGTGTAAAAATAGAAGTGGGAAAAGTGTTGGGAGTTAAGTATAGAAAAAGTGGAGTAAAAAGACAATGAAATGAAAAATAGAAAATGAAATTCGAGGACCAGTCCCAGTGGTCCAACATCCAGAAAGAGATCAGAAAGCAGAGATAAGAAATCATCAATCAAATATTTCAAGAAAACATCCCCAAACTAGAGGACATAACTTTTCTAATTAAAAGTTTGTATCTAGTGCTTAGCACAATGGAAAAAAAAATAGAGTACTCTCAAAGAATACTGTGGAGAAATTTCAGAAACACTAAGGACAACATTCTAGAGGGAAGAAAATAAAACAGATCACTTACGAAGGATTAGGTGTCAGAATGGTTTCAGATTTCTTGGACCCAACACTGGAAGTTTAAAGACAGTGGAGTGATGCTCTCACATTTGAAACAGAGAGATATTTCTAATCATTGTTTTTGGGATGAGATTTCTGGTCATTATAGACCGCAATGCTGCAAAAGATCACAAAAGTTTGCCCAAATAATAGAAATACACCATTCTTACATGCATGCTTGGACATGCACAGCATGTCTCTGGAAGGAAACTTAAGAATGTAGAAGGTAAGTAGCAGTGGTTCCCTCTAGTTGACAGTCTGTGGAGTCTGTCAGAGAGGAGACTCCCTCCCTCCAGAGAGGAGAAGTGAGTGCTATGGAAAAAGGGTGTAGGGGAGATTTAATTTTTACTGCTTACGTTTTTTGTTCCCTCTGAATTTTATAGAATGTGTATGTATCATCTACTTGAAAAAGAAATAAAATATATTTTCTTTTAAAGGCTCCATTGCAATGTTCTTTTCAAAAAGCCTGATAGACTGGCGAGGATAAGTTCAGTAACACTGTGCTAGTAAAGGTGCAAGGAAGTGAGGGCTCTACTGAGGGTGGGTAAATTGGCACAGCCTCTAAGGAGGGCAATATGGCAATAACTGTGAAAATTATCCTTGACCTAGCAATCTCATTGCTAGGAATTTCTCATATAGATAAAAGTGAGGAATAAGAGGTGCAAGATCATTTATTGTAGCATCAGCATTTTTGTGTTTTCTCTGCAAGAAAGGAAACTACTGGCTACAAGGAGTAGAAGGGAGATTTTTCTTTTTTTTTTTTTTTTGAGACATAGCCTCAAGCTGTCACCCTGGATAGAGTGCTGTGGCACTCACAGCTCACAGCAACCTCCAATTCCTGGGCTCAAGCGAGTCTCCTGCCTTTGCCTCCCAAGTAGCTGGGACTATAGGTGCCCACCACTAGGCCCAGCCATTTTTTGGTTGCAGCCGTCATTGTTGTTTTTGGTGGACCCAGGCTGGATTCGAACCCGCCAGCTCAGGTGTACGTGGCTGACGCCTTAACCGCTTGAGCCACAGGTGCCAAGCCGAGATTTTTCATTTTTTACTTTGATATTTTTGAGTCTCACATCTCATGAATGTATTATCTTTTTATTTTAAGTAAATAATATCACTTAACATTTTATGACTTCTTTTTCTAATTTAAAAAATGACATATAAAAAAAGACAAGTCACACCACCTGACTGAAGATGGCACCTGAGTAGCAGCTTCTGTGCAGCCGGGCACAGTGAGAGTGGAGAGAGAAGACCCCAGGCATCTCTGGACGGTGGGTTTCACCCACAGGCTTCCCTTTGGTGATATAAGAAGTCCGTGAGAGACTTCTGGACCCCACAAGGAGGACAGAAGCAGTGGAAACCTGGCAAGTGGTGGGTGCATTTGTTCAGTTGGAGGCTGCCTGCAGCTGTAACCACAGAAATGGCGAGATTGCAGGCAGAAAAAGCCTTACCTGGGGGCTGTTTTGGTTTTTTTGGACTTGGACACTTGATTGAACTGCCTTGGGAGATCTTGGGCTGGTGTGCTGATGACTTTGGGTGTTGTCTGGGGCCCCAGACTGAGCTACCGGGCCGGAAAGGAGCTAATATCATTCAGCTGTGGGCTGCCCCTGCGTGTTGCAGTGTCAGAATCAACCCAGAGAGGTTGGGTGAGTAATCTAGTGACTTAGCTGCCCAAAGGCGGGGATTCAGATGCTGGGCAAGTGCGGAGATCCAAGTGTTTGGCAGATTAACAGCCTTGGTCCTCAGGGGCATAGAGGGAGACTGGATTTGGCGCACTGGATAGGCAGGCAGCCACACCAGCAGAGATCCCAGGGATAAGTGCTTTCCCTGAAAAGCTTCTGCTTGGCCAAGGTTCATGGCTTGGAGTGTCTTTTGAGTGGGCTGATGAGTCATTTGGGCTCCCAAGCCTGTAGGGTCTGAGTAATCAGCAGAGGCCTCCAGTCCCCATCTCCTACAGCTGTATCAACATTGTGATTAACATTTCATACTTCAGAAGATCACCTGTTGCCCGGTCAATACTTAACAAGATATATATACTGTTTGGTTTCTTGGTTATGGGGTTTTTGTTTTTTGTTTTTTTTTAAATTTTAACATTTTTCCTTGACATTTTTTTCTTTTTCTTTTTTTCCCCACCATTCTAGTTTAAATACAATCTTCCATTTTTGCCTTCTTCAACAGTTTAAATTTCCTTTTTGCTAGTGTTTTTGTCCCTATCATTTTTTCCCCCTCTAAGTTTATCCCATAAGGGTTTTTGCTTGTTTGTTTTGGTTCAATTTGCAGTATTTTTGTCTTTCCTCTCTACCTGATGGAGGTCGGGTATTGTGTCTGAGCTGGCTGGCAAAGAGCTGTTGACTCAAGAGAATCACCCAACCCAGCAGCCCCGGAGGTTGGGGGTCTTGAAGGTTGGGCCATAGTACCCTGCTACACACCTATATTTCTCCTGTTTCTCTCTTTCAGTGCCTCTATTCTTCTTTTCCCCTCTTCTGTCTCTCTCTCTGTCTTTTTTTTCTTTATTCTTTAAATCTTTTTCCCTTCTTGCTCTTCAATCTTTTCATCCTTCTGGTCTCCCACCAAAAGGACTCATTAAAACTTTAGGCCAGTGCTACAGTAACTTAAAGATCAAGAAGTGAAAGGAAAATTAGGGTAAGGAAACAGATACAAGAAAACACTCATGAAGAAGAAATCAGCAGAAAAATCCTGGCAACATGAAATCCCAGGCCAGAGTAACCCCTTCTAGGGATCGTGAGATAGCTACCGCAGAAGATTCCTCCTATAAAGAAATGCTAGAAATGACAGAAGGGGAATTTAAAATACAGATAATGAAAACAATGAAGGAAATTGCTGAGAAAGTAGATAATAACCAAAAGGAAATTCAAAAACAGAATCAAATAAGAGATGAACGGTATGAAGAATATAAAAAGGATATAGCAGAGCTGAAGGAACTGTGTGGGGTAAGAAATCCCCACATGTACGTCTCATTCAAGTGAGCCACTAATGGGTTAAATTGGCTTTTGCCTTCACAGAAAAAGCAAAGAGGTTTGGCTACCCTGAGACCAACACAAAGGCTGTTTTCTGGTCATCTGGAAACAAATACTTTGAAGTTTTTGCAGCCTTTGGTTCCAAGGGGTTAGAAGCTGAAAAGCTTCTTGCCTGGAGACACAGTCCAGAGGTTGATGAAATGTTTTACATTTTGTCAAAAGCCTAATGATCTCAGCACTGTGGAGAAACAAAGTCATAAAATCATTTAAGGTTAACTTGGTGAGCGCATGAGGAGTTTCAGAAAGAAGTACCCCTGTAGCTCTGTCTCTCTTATTTGTATGTAGATTTCTTACACAAAAGTTGAGGCTCCTTTACAAGGAGTTAAGGTAAAAGAGCACTGTGCTTGTTAGCAGACTTGATGTCTGCCACTTAGGTTTAGAGTTAGATAGAAGAAGTTAGATAATGGTGAATGTTGTAAATCATAGATTAAGTGTGCATGTGACTACCAATGTATATAAGGTGGTCAGAAATAAAGTTAATTTGCTACATGCCACAACAGAGCTTATAGCCTGCTTCTTGTGCCCTTTTGACATTGCAGAGCAAGCTTACACCTGAGGCAAAGCTGCAGCATGCAACAGAACTGAAGCAGTCAATTAGGGAACTTAAGGATGCAATAGAAACTATCAACAACAGATTAGATCATGCAAAAGAAAGAATCTCAGAGGTAGAAGATAAAGCTCTTGAGATAACTCAGATCAGGGGTGCTCAAACTTTTTAAACAGGGGGCCAGTTCACTGTCCCTCAGACTGTTGGAGGGCTGGACTATAGTTTAAAAAAAAACTATGAACAAATTCCTATGCACACTGCACGTATTTTGAAGTAAAAAAACAAAACGGGAACAAATACAATATTTAAAATAAAGAACAAGTAAAGTTAAATCAAGCTCATGACTCTTCTGATCACACTCGAGACTGAGAGGAAGAGTCCAGAGACAGACAGAAGAAGGGGAGTTGGAGAGTTCGGCGCCTATTCCACACATGTGCACTGCGACCCGGCATGAGTCGGCTGCTAAGCGGGACAGGCAGTGGTAGGAAAAACACCCGGCAGGACGGATAAATGTCCTCGGTGGACTGCTTGTGGCCTACGGGCGTAGTTTGAGGACCCCTGACTCAGATAGTTAAAGAGGCCAAAAAGAAGAGAGAGAAAGCAGAATGTTCACTGACAGAATTATGGGACTCTGTGAAGCATTCAAACATATGAGTTATAGGTATCCATGAAGGGGAAGAAGAATGCCCCAGAGGAATGGAAGCCATTCTAGAGAATATTATAAATGAAAATTTCCCAAATATCACCAAAGATTCTGACATACTCCTTTCAGAGGGATATCGGTCCCTTGGTCGCCTCAACTCAAACAGAACTTCTCCAAGGCACACTGTGATGAATTTATCTAAAGTCAAGACAAAAGAAAAGATCTTGCAAACTGCCAGGAGTAAGCACCAACTGACCTACAGGGAGAAACCTATCAGGGTGACCACAGACTTCTCTAAAGAAACTTTTCAAGCCAGAAGACAATGGTCATCTATCTTTAACCTACTTAAACAGAAAAATTTCCAGCCCAGAATTCTATACCC